>CAAKHB010002537.1:18909-81819 GCA_901007665.1 Aeoliscus strigatus
ACACACACACTTCCGAACACACACACACACACACACACACACCTACCCTCCTCCTCATTGGCTGACACATCTGCAGTATTTTCTCATGAAGTTCTACCTCGGTGGTTTGTAAAGGCAATTATATCTCATTATTTGCCTATGTGAGTTGTGTGTTCGGATAGTGTGCTGTTTATACCTTCTGTAGTGTCACAGTGTCTGAGGTTTCCTGCTATTTTTCACCAGTTTTAGGTCATAGTCTACTTTATGAAACGCTGACTAGTGAGACAACACAGTTTGCTTCTTTCCATCAAGGGCTTGTTGTGTGTGCAGTTGCATAATCACAATGAATGATCTCAGAAATGTGTGGAGTTTTTTGAAGGGAGTACATTTTTGAAAAGGCAATATTGGTAAAAAATTAATAACATTTCAATTTTTAAAAAAGCTTTGTGCAGTTTTCTTACAAAAACAAATCCGTCTCATGGCCGTCAATCTATCATAGTCCTTGTTCCAAGACTATACAGAGAAGGGTATTCATCAACATGTTTTATTTTACAAATGAGCTGTTCTTAGACATAGGCTGACATTTTCAGTGCAAAATTTTCTCTTTCTCAATTCTCAGGTATTTACCTCCAGACATAGATTTGTCTCTGAAGGTTCAGCTTTGGCATCGATGAGCCTGATTATTGGGAATCCAGGCCTGAAATCTTCCGAGCAGTGGTGTACTAAAAAGAGAGTGGTGGTTGAAGGGGTGAGGCACTAATATGAAATTGCATCGAAGGATGATGAAGCACCTTGGTGGCTCTCGGTCAACACACCTAACAGGACAACTGGGAATGGATTGACTAAATACTACCTAATGGGGAGGAACTGTGAAAGGAAGCCAGCAAGAAGTGTGAGCTGTTTTGCAAATTTCCCAATCGACTTGCCCCAATTTGAAGACACCTATTGAGGTTAACAGGATAAAGGCAAATCCTGGGACATTGTTCTTTATGCTTTGTGTTACTCTCTGTAAGTCGGTAATGTTTTGGCCGCATGTCGGACCTAAAATGCTACTTAATTTTCAGTAGGAATAATGAATGCAAACATCATTAACAGCTTGATCAGTCATGATCAAACTCAACTGTAAAGATGTCACATATTTTTGACTTGACTGGAAGAGGACATTAACTCCTTGAAATTTTGGAAAATGACTATGTCCTCTCCTGTGAGACCAGAAGGTGTCACGTTGGCTCAGCCTATCCCCGTCCCAACACTGACGGTTCTCCCACCATCCTCAGACACAGAGTCCTGGTCTCGATCACCCAGCCCCAGAATAACTCACTCCAACCGCCACAGTCGTTCTCACCACAGCAGGACTCGGGCTAAAAAACGAAACGTAGAGGAGCATGGCTGCTTTTCTGAGAGCAAATGGGGTGAAACACCACAAATTATAGTCGAAGAGACTGCAAGCACCAGTCAGTCCCAGAGCGCCTTGCCACCCACATCTGTTATCACTCACATGGAGGAGGATGAGCAGATTCAGGACAGCCCATCCCAGGATCTTCTCCTGCCACCATCTCACTCCTGGTCTCGTAGCCCCTCACCCAGCCGGCGGTCCCGTTGGTCCCTCAGGAGCCTGCTCAGCAGAGACTCTGACGGGGATAGCTGCAGGTTAGTGTGCTGGATTCATACTAAGTCGGGGCTTCCAGACTTTAAATTAAAGACAAGTTCATTTCAGTCCCCCACCCCCATCACCAGCAATAACATTTATAGGCTTAGAACATAATGTCCTTGCTCTCAGCAGTATTGGCACTCATAAGTTTTCTGTGCCCATAGCTTCATGAAGCCAATTTGTATGCTCGCCTTGTGTGACCAGAGACCAGTGAGTGTGTTTAGATGGGAACGTGCTTTTAAAGAAAGGCCTTGTATCTGACTGAGTTAGGCCTAGTTGTCTTCTCTCAAATGCTCAATGAGGGCAACTATTTCGGAAACCGGTTGCCGTTAATAAGCTAGTAGCTAAAATGAGACAGGAAAGCTTACAACTGTTAAAATCCTGATTAAGCTGAGTCAATTCATGGTACGGTGTGACATAAGATTAAAAAGCAGACTGATGTTCAATCAAATATGAAACAATAAATGCCCAGCAGCTGATCACATGGCCTTCAAATGAAAAGTACTACAAGAGTAATATAGAAGTTTTGGAGCAAATGATGTCCCTATGTAACAACAGACAGGTAATGTAAACTGTAAACAAAGAAAGTGAGGCTGTTGTTTTGGCAGCAGGGAAAAACAGAGCTGGGTCAGTCAAAAAGAGCTAGAGGCGGGGTTCATGCGCAATTTATCCCTCCTCTGAAGCATGACATCACTCACAGCCAATGGCAGCAGGCTCTTAGTCAGATGATGTCATGTGAGTCCTATCAGAGGAGGTGCCGAGCATCCCTGCAGTGGGCTACAGAGGGCAAGCAGAGGGTGATCCTCTCCTGTGCTCCATAAGATCAGCTGTGCCTTCTCCTTTTCATTTATGCGTTATTTTATTAAACCAATTTCATTGTTTTGGCCTCATAACAGAATGATAATATAACTGTTACCACTTCCAATATCTATCTATAATCTTTATACTCCATATAATTGGACTGCATGGTCTATTCTCTCTCTCTGGACTTATATGTGTGTGTGTCTATATTTACAACATGGAAACATTTTCTATTCAACTGAAGTGTGGGTGAAGAATGAAACCTTCTGAAAAACTGTCAGGCTGTTCTTGATCTGCACTAAATGCTTGTATCTTTCTGGTTGTGTATTTGTAACGTAATAACGGTGTGATTTGGATTTCTGGTTAGTATCACCTGGTTATTGTGTGTCAAGCATGGGTAGATAAGCTTCATGGTGGTCACGCTGGGATAAGATGTTCCCAGTGTAATTGCCAGCTCTGTCTCGATGGGTCACTGGCAAATGCTTACTTATTGTAAAACAATTTTTATATCAGCTTTATCCACCAGTATCTATGAGTTCTTCAGATACACCAGACACCATAAAAATCAAAACAGACAGTGCACAATATCTACCATTTATCTACCATTTGTCATGGTATACATACCTGTGTATGCAGTTTCTGCCTCAGGGACAAAATTTTACATTCTTCTGGGAGAAATTTGAAATTTGACCTTTCCCGGGTTTCCCCAAGAAATAAGTTCTTACAGTGTTTTCCACTGTAGCTGGATGTGCTTTAATATTTAGTACTCCTGACTGCTATGTGTTCTTAATTAACCAAAAGCATGTTCTGCCTCATTAACATCTTGTCCTGTTTGTTTACATCCATCTTGATGATTTTCTGTTGATTCACTTTCTCTGTTTTTGCCACCTTTTTCAGTAACTAGCTTGGTCCAGCTCGGTCATCATTGTAGAACATCAGTGAACCTCAGTAAAGCAGATTACACAGAGGGACAGAATGGTAGAGATGTGGACCTATCTGAGCCCAGCATGGATTATGATGTAGACTGTAATCCAGTGGGATGGACAGAGATTGAGGGTTAAGGGATCTGGGCTTTGGCCAGGTGGAATCACTAGACTAGAGGCAGACATAGTTTTCTATGTAGTTGAAACTGTGATAAATTGAATGTAAGAGATGGAAGGAGTAAACCCAAAACCTCATATACAAATCATTTAATATGAAATGCATGGAGTTTTTTGTCGATCAAACAGGTTTTTACAATGCAATGTTAGGTCCGTGCAATTTTCAAGAGGGTAAACTTGCTTAACAATGCAATGTGCGGACTGTAAAGTCCATCGAGACAATTGTAAATTGTGGTGTTGGGCTATACAAATGAATTTAAAATTAACCCTTCAACACCAACCGCATAGCTGCTGATAACTTCACGCTAGCATACTCTGAGTACCGTGCTTGCACGAGAAAATGTTGGAGTGCTTCTGAAAGCTGAGAAGTTGCACTGGGTTAGAACAAATAGCACTTAAAAAGTCCAAGGGTTAGAAGAAGGACCAAATGTAGATCGGTTCCTGAAAGTTGGGAACTGCCATATAGCTGTCATTACGGTAATCCCATTTTCTCTGTTGCCCAGAGCTGGCGAATAATTACTCTACTGACAGCAACTTGTCTGTGTTGTGTAATTTCTCAATTCTCAGTTGATGTTTTCTCCTTCTTCTAGCGCCTCCTTCACACCAAGTCGGAGAAGCGAATGCAACTTCTCAGTTTCAGTTTGACATTTTGTGATAGCCATGTAATTATGGTACTCGGTGAGTCCGTTAGTTTGACTGTATTGGCAGTGAAACAGTAGGTGTTTAAGAGTGGGGGAAAAACCCTTTCCATTCATTTTCTGTCATATGGTGAATAGACTTCTATTTTTTGTAAGTTGTTTCAGAGAAGAGGCTTTCCTGGCGAAGATAACAATATTGAATAAACGTGCTCTTGCAGTTTGGGAGCTATATGACCCTCTGAGTTCTGATAAATTCATTCAGTTTGACCGGGTGGTGCACCGCCTCCACGGTTAAAAAAAAAAATAGCAAGGCCTCAGCACATGGAGCCCCCCCCTCCTCCCGACTCCTCCTCCCTCCCTGTCCCTGTGTGCAAAGGGGATTACGGATGGACGCTGGAGCGGCAGCCTGTTACCGGGTCCTGGTGCAGACTGCACTCGTTGCACTCGTCCGTCCGTCCGGTACCTGGATGCGAGGTGCGAGGGCGTCGGCCACCATGGGAAATTAACTTCCGACCGCGGGACGGTGGACGACTCCGACCCGGCGGCTGAGCGACGAAATCAAGGCAGCGGAGCGGACGTACTCTCTCCCCTCCCTCCCGCCCTCCTCCGTATCGTCTGGCCCGCTTTAGCCGCATACACACAACAGCAACACAGGTTCCATATTGACACAACAACGTGTGCGTTTGTTTGTTTCATCAGCTGGGTCGCAAACGCCTCATGTCATGTTCGAGTAAGTTCTGAGCCTCTGTCGAGTTTTTTAGTCGATTTGATTCGTCTCAGGTGTCGGTGATGATGAACACGGCTCGTAGCTCAGCACAGGCTGATGCTAAAGAGCAAATAGAGGCTGATGCTCAACGTGCGAACGGGTTGTTTGTTTCTGTCGGTGGTCATTTGCTTTGAAGGATGGACACACACCATCAGCCTTCTCATCTCTTGGGCCAGGTCATCATGATGTTACAGACTTCGACATAATTATTTTGGCTGAGTAGCTGACTTGCATAAAGATTGTGTGACATTATGATGAACCAGGCAGTAAGAGATTTGGATTGTTTTGACTCTCGTGTGTATGTTTATCTCTACCAGTAGCTAAGTCCTATTGTCCTAAAGCCTCTAATTAGCAAAGCAGGATTAAACAGTGATATTACTGGGATTACTGTAAAAAAAATTGTTGACGTACAGGTATGGCAGCCATCGCCTCTGATCTGAATGACTCACCCTCAGTCTTCTTCAGAATACGGTGAATTTTCAGGTCTGAGCTGACATTTCTTGTCAGCAAGCAAGGTGGACGTGTAAATCCCTTCTCAATAATGGAAGCACCATAAAGATACTTTATGCCACTAAACAACACATTGAGAAAAAGACATAGCTGACACAGTGAGGGATCATAGGAAATCAAGAGAGGATATAACCGATATTCATTTGCTCTAAATAGCTCTGATTCATTCACAAGGCTGTTGAATTAAATATACAATTTACTGAAAGATAAGTATATATTAAGGCATATAATGGTTAACGTACTTGATTTAGCCACATGTGTCAAGTCTGAATGGACTGTTTGTGAAAGTTACTAGTTTTTTTTCTTCTGAACAGTTGTCATTTTGTAATTATTAATTAGCACAACTTTTAAGTGAAGGGCCTTTTACCAGCCATGTAATGTTTTTTGGAATGTTCCTCTTTCATTAAAATACCTTTTATATTTACTCATTGCTGATGGCGAGACCTGCATGTTGAGTCAGGAGGCCAGAATAGAACACATATCAGGGAGTGAATACTTGACAGAAACAGGTCAATAATCAACTGACCTCCAGTCACGACTTTCCCGCACTGCAGACAATAATCAAGGTAAATCATGTCAAAAATCAGATGCTTAGAAAAGAGTGTTGTTTCTAGAAAGCAGCTGTGCACTGATGGTGGATTCATTTGTTAAAAAAAAGATACTGTTGAGTAATCTTCAGTCTGTTAAGGATGTCAGAACTACCTGTGGGGACGTTTCATCACATCCATGGCGTCTTCATAGCCGTTGTTTTACTTTAGGAATGAGGTGACACCATGGAAACTGTGTTGTGGTGTAAATATAGACCAGGGGTCACCAACGCAATGCCCGCGGGTACCCGGTAGCACGCTGGGACCTGATGAGGTGCCCACAGGCCTGTTCTAAAAATAGCACTGTGATCATTTGAAAATGAAACTATTACAGAAATTGAGATAGAAATTGAAATAACGTGTTGCATGGTGAAACTTTAGTATTTCTACATTATTAATCACTGTTGATGATGTTTTGTGATTCTAAAGTCAAACCATGCCAGTTTTGTTATTTTCAAGTGCGTGTCAAACTGTTAGCTTTTTGGATAACTCAGTTTCATTGTAGTAGCTCACAATTTCAAATAGGTTGGTGACCCCTGATAAAGACACTTTCACAGCTCCTTGACCTGATCATTAGATGGAATTGTTTTTGCAATAGAATTCACCCTTATAATAGATAGAAGAGCCGTAGATGTTGATGCAGCAAGCTTCATTTAAGAAATTACAAGTAGGAATCTTAGCATGAAATCCATCATTTGTGTTATGTCACTTGTTTTTAGTGACATAAGTTGTATATTTAGTTATTCCATTGTAAGGTGTTGAGCAGCTTTATTTATTCTTTTAGTGACATACAGTATGTTTGACATGGAAATTTCACTGAACATCTTTAATCCAAAGAACTTTTGATGTGGTTGTTGTTACATATGGATCGACTGGTGGTTTTTAATACCTCTGGCTGTGTGGCAGCAGTATCAGTCAAAATAAGGTCAGCTGATAACGCTGAACATTGTGTTTCTTTGGTCTTCAGTAAGTAGCCTGACATGGTACGCTGTTATCCAAAGGAAATGCCTGCAGTCTGACATCGAAGGCTGCGCTGAGCAAAATTTTTATGATGAAATATGAAAAAGTTTCAGATGTTTTCCCCTGGCTAAGTCTCTCTGTGTTTTTTCTGTCTCCAGCACAGCCAGTAATTCACCACGCAGCACTCCGGGCAGCTCCCCCTCCCTGCGGCGCAGGGTTCTTGGGGGTGGCAGGGCGAGCGAGAGTGAGGGAGGAGGAGAGAAGAGCAGTGGAGGAGGAGGCGGTTCAGATAGCCCCCTGCCCTCCATACCCTCGGCCTCCTCCCTCACATCTGCTTATCCGCTCGCTTCGCGACACTTCAGCCGCAATGCCAAGGTAACTGACGCGACATCCGGTGGTACAAAACTTAAAAACCGTGAGCAAAACTTCCTGATCAGTGGTGCAATATAGTTATTTGTGAGCATTGTCTCAACGTATGAAGCGACTTCTGTTTTGTCAAAGACTAATTGTTCACCAGCATTGATTTGTTGTTACTGGTTGAGACGGGAAGGCCCATACATTATAGATATAGAACATATCAGTGGTTGAAAAAGCACTCAGCTGTCATGCTCCAGAGTTCTCCTTCTGACCAAACATCGTTTCATATCACTCTTTTTAGCTGTGTGAGCTGTTTGGTTGGCAGACTGTGAAGTGTTCATGTTTGCCCCCTGTAAACCTGCCTACACAGTAATTGTCACTGAGTATGTCAGTGATTTACAAAGGACTCTTTGCTGCAGCCAAACTGAAGTGTTACCTTTTTGAAATGGAGAAGTGCTGATGGTTTTGAAATGTGACATTTGCATCAGCCAGACTGAGGATCCAACACAGACATTGAACAGAATCTTGTATGATGATAAATGTTTCATGCCGTCTTGCGAAATCATTTTATTCATTATTGCAGAGTGAACTGAGTACTTTTCACTAAATATGCTGTTCTGTTTCTTCACAGAAAATGCAGAGCTGGTACAATGTAAGTACCCCTTCATTAGGAAGTTTCCCTTCAGTGCACTTTGCTGATGTAGGTTCTCACTTCAGCTTCCAGCCAGTAGGAACTGATTGACCAAGAACTGCTTACACCAATGTCAATTACTAACTGCTTGAAAATAGAGCTGCTTTATGTGTTCGGACATAACTTGTGTCTGTATTTGATGATATTGAAATAAAACTGACTTCACTGGTGCTGTGGGATTGTTCATCCTGTTGATTAATGTGCTTCCATTAAAATAGAAAAAGGTTTACCTTTTATTCTCCTTCAGGTTCTCAGTCCTACGTACAAGCAGCGAAACGAAGACTTTCGGAAGATCTTTAAGAAACTTCCTGACACAGAGCGACTTATAGTGGGTGAGAGAGATGTATAAATGTTAAATCCTCAAACATAAATGTACATATTTGTGTGCTGAACCTGTGTGGAAAGCTGCACATTCATAAGGTTTAGCTCACTATATCTGTCTTGGATTGCTGAGACAACTCTGGGTTCTAGCACTTGTTTTTTCAGTCAGCTGACCTCTTTTCTTTTCCTGTTTCTCTCCACAGACTACTCGTGTGCTCTGCAGAAGGACATTCTGCTTCAGGGCCGTCTTTATCTATCAGAGAACTGGCTTTGTTTCTATAGTAATATCTTCCGTTGGGAAACCACTGTGAGTTTTGCACTGGCGATTGAACCCATGTTCACTCATAACCTGGTTAATGTCACACCTGCAATCAGATAAGAGTTGTACTGCACTTGTCTGCAGACGAGTGTAGATACACTCAGCGTATGGCACAGTGAAATACTCACTGACACCGAATGAATCCACATCCTTCTCTGTGTAGATCACCATCCTGCTGAAAGATGTGACATCCATGACGAAGGAGAAGACCGCCAAGCTCATCCCAAACGCCATCCAGATCAGCACTGACAATGAGAAGGTCAGAATCTGGCACAAGTTATTTTGGTTGCTTTATAAAGACATTTCAAAGACCTCTCAGTTTATTTCCATCAATTCTTCCAACAGTCTATTTCTGTCCTACAGTTTAAGGCTGGATTGATGCTTCTGCGTCAAATCAACGGCGTCACCGATGTTGTAGAGTCTACGTCAACGTGTTTGTTACGGCACAGCTTGACGTGCACCCCTCCCAAAATATAACAACGCGTTGCTTCATGGACTTCTGCAGATGGCAATAACTATGATTGGACTGTTTGTGTCACGTGACTTTCCCAGCTCTCCTCTGGTGCTTTTGCGGTCGCTGAATAGAACCATCCGTGACTCTTCACGAGAAAAGTGAACAGTGTTGGTGTTGCTGTGGTAACAAGACCTGCTCACTTTCGGTTGTTGCTTGATGTAAACAAAGAAAACACAGCTCAAAACAAAACGAAACACGGCGGTGGGTGCGATTGAATGCAGAGTCACAGACAGAGAGACAGATGCAGAAGTGTAAACGCTCATGTCAGCGTAGGGTGCCGCCTAGGTTCCACGTCAGTTCAACACAGAAGCAGAAAACCAGTCAGCAGCTACAGATTATTGGTTTATTTGCAGTAATTTTTTTTTTTCCACAAAGCACAACAAGGCAAACAACTGGACTGGACAAATCTACAGGGATACGTTTCTGCTCTTTAATTTTTCTCTCCTTTCCCTCCTTCCTTCCTGTCACATTGATATTCACCCTCTCAGCACTTCTTCACATCTTTCGGAGCAAGGGATCGCAGCTTCATGATGATTTTCCGCTTGTGGCAGAACGCGCTGATGGACAAGGTACATCCTCCTCTCCCACCCTCCTGGCGGTTTCTGCCAGAGCTTCATGAGACACTAGTTCACACTCTGGGAGTAGGGCACAGTGTTGAGAAGCAGGAGATGGCTACTAACACAAGCCAGGTGCAATTACTGTAATTTACCGAATATAGAGATTTGATTGGGGGGAACTGATGTACAAATGCAGCACATGGTAGCAATTAAGTAAAATCTCTGAAGGCAACAGAAACTGAACAGGCTCACTTCACAACAAGACAGGTGGATGGAATTGATTTTAAAAAGGTTGAAACTGTATCCACCATATTTGCTGCTAATGATGCACGGTCATATGATGAACAATATTAATAATACTCAATATATATAGACAACATTTACAGTAGTTTAACAATATTTGTTATATTATTGTATTTGACTAAACACTGTATAGTACCTTTCATACAATACATGCAGTTCAAAGCAGTTTACATCAAAAGAGATTAAAAAACAAAAGGATAAAACAAACATTAAAAACAGAGTCAATGCATTAAAAGCAGTAGAACTTACAACTTAATAATCATTAAACGACAGCAACTAAATGAAATCAAAGAAAAAAATAACAAAGCTTGATATTGACAAACATTGACTAAAGCAAATTAGAATAAAAAGAGCATGGCAGAGGTTCATGCGTCATGTTTACCTCCTTCAGTGACCTCCTGTTTTCTTAAAAGAATTCAGCACCAATCACGTTGTACATTTTCCCTCTCTGCAGTCTCTGTCCCCCAAGGAGTTGTGGCATATTGTCCACCAGTGTTACGGGACTGAACTGGGCCTCACCAGTGAAGATGACGACTACGTCTCCCCCACCGCCGAACACATGAACGGTTTACTGTGAGTAACACATGAACATATGATGTAAGAGTCTTACACTCTGTTTGCTTACTGTCTAAAAATAGTTGTGAAGTGTGATTTGATGGTATTAAATAAGAACAAATCCAACATGATGTGGCCTGACGGTGAATGACTATCAGATTATTAATACTACAGAATAAGTAGTCATTTTTTCCGTCTAATACCAGTGGCATCAAGAACTACTTATCTAATATCTCTTTTTTTTTTTAAGTTGCCTCACATTGCATCTTCCTGTGTGTTCCACTCACTTCCCCTCCCACAGGCCAGGGGATGAGTCGGTGTCAGTCACAGACCTTCTAGACCTCAGCTCAATGTCGGTTACATCGTCGGGCAGCTCTCCTCCACCTCTGGTGCCCTGCAGTCAGACAAGCCTACCTTCAGCCACAAACATAGGGGGCTCCTCTCCTCCTGCCTCTGCTTCCTGTCTGCCCATTGAGGTGCCTTCCTCATCTGGACGCAGACTCAGCTCTGAACCCCTGGAACCCAGCCCGCCTATCTCCCAAAGCTCCATTCCATCCACCTCTCCCTCCAATACTTCTGCCTTCGTGCCGACTTCTGCTTCTGCGTCCTTTGTGAGTATTTTTTTGTTCTAACATTCAGCCAACCTATTCTGTGAAAGCGGATCCTTATACTTCTTTCAGCTGAATGTCAGTTCTAAAATGTATTTATTGCTGCAGCGAATCTTCCCTCAGAATTGCACTTCTTTAGCAAGATTAAAACGACCTATGAATACTTATACTACTGTACCGTTCTGTGCTTCACAGATTTTAACAGACATTTTACAGTTAATAATCGACATTTAGTTAAGCTATGTTATCGTAAAACTAGAAAAGTACTCGGAAAGCGTAGACCTCTGCCAAGCAGCTTATTTCCATCCAATATTATCGTCCTACATTAAATTGATCTACTCTAATAAATTGATTGATCAACAAAACATGCCCTTGTCACCAATAGTCAAATAATCATTAATAACCTTACCTAACTGAATAGTAAAACAAACCCCCAACCTTTGGGTTTATAGCCAGACTCGCTAACTGCTGGTGCATAGAGACAGTCCACTGCTGCTATAGTGGAGTTCTAGACACAGAGGCTGAAAATGTCCCACAATGAGTAAGAATCCTTCAACAGTTTCCTGGATCCAGATGGTTCCCGAACACTAACAACATTTAATCAATCTATTCCTGATCTATTAGCAGCATTTCCTGAAATTTTCATTTAAACCTGTTCATAACCTTTCGAGTTCATTTGCAGACAGACAGATAAAAGCCGGCAAAAACATAACCTCCTTGGTGGAGGTAATATAAACCGACAACTATCAAGTGAAAATAGTTCTGGTGGCTGTGCCCAGTCCCTGTTGTCTGTTGGAGAACAGTTGCGCTGGTTGTGTATTGATGCAGGCAGATCAAGTTGAGCTGTACAATACACTCCCTGTGTTGAATGTGTGTCATTGATTGCACAGCTATCATGGTATGTCTGCTCTGCGTTGACACAAGGTCAGCTCAGGTCAGCCAACCACTTTCTTTCAAAGTCATATGATGATGGGGTGATTCTCTACAACCCTCTGTGCCCTCCCCCCTTCCACTTCAACCACCAGAATCTGGAGCTGGTTGGGGACAGCCTGTCTGAGTCCAATCACATGCCACCTCTGCCAACCACCAGCATGAGAAACCTCTCATCATTGGACATCACAAATGATGAGGAACTGCCCACAGACCCCAGCAACTCCTCTGACACGCAAGAAGAGAGTAAGTGTGGTTTGGATACAAGATGATATGGTGTACTCATGTTAACAGGGATAAAAGAAATCTATATCATACACAAACTTTTTAAAACAATATTTACTTTTTGGGGTGTGTAAGAAAATGAATGAATGAAAACATGATTGGTTATTCGATTGATTGGAATTAGAAACAAAAGCACTGCAGCTGTGTTGAGATGATGATATAAAAAATGTTCAAAGATCATGTCCCCCTCCATCCTGTGTGGACCAAATAAACCTTATCTGACCGTGCATAATGACTGCATCACGTGAGATCAATATCTCTCTGCTAAAGAGCTGGGAAAAGGAAACAAACAACGCGAAATATAACAACACGCCCTGTGGATCAAAAGTGAACTCTACGGACGACATTCATTCAGTCACTCAGCCTCTCAGTTCATCATTCATTTTTGTGATATATTCTGAAAGCTCCTGTTGAACTCAGTGCCCATTAAAGGGATAAAAATCCCTTCATATTCAAGTATGAACTTAAAGCTGAGAGCTGAGCTTAAAGCTGAGAAACTAATCATATGATCACTGGAACTTTTGACATGAGTAAAGCAGAATATGAACCAGCCTGGTCAGGTGGCCTTAACTCGCCTTAACTGTCAGAAACACAATCAGATAATAAAGGTCTTTTGGTAGTTTAAGCTGGATTTTTGCTTCTGCGTGAAACTGACACAGACCCTATGTGAGTGCTGTCATGAGCGTTTATACTTCGTCTGTGTCTGTCTGCGTCGCTCTGCAGTGAATCTCACGACTTTCGGTTACATATTTTTCTTTGCTTCTGTCAAGGGTTAATGACTGATAGTGAGTGGATCTTGTTACCACAGCAACGACAACATCTGCGTTATTTTCCACTCACCTTTGTGTTAGTTCTGTTTTCTCCACAAACACAGAAGTGCCACTCGAAAGCTGGGAAAGTCACATGACACTAACAGTGAAATCATGGTTGTTATGGAGGTCCATGTAGCCGCTGCGCACCGTTACAGTTACACTGTCAATTTGACCTAGAAGCAAATCTGGCTTAAGTACCCCAACTAAAAATGTCCTTTTATGGATTATATATGAATAATGATAATATACAATATTAAATATCACTGGATTGGTTTGAAAATTGGAACCTGAATATGATCTCTAACACAGACCATATTATAGATCTTAAGAATTCTAAAACCTGAATCCAGTAAAGTATAACTTTTTCTGTTCAGGTGAGGTTGAATCATTCTGTGCTGACCTGAGTGGACGGCTCCACATCAACACAGCAGTCCGCATGAGTGTCGACAAGTTGCATGACCTGCTTTTCTCTGCTGACACGCATTTTATCCAGCACCTCTTCTCCCAGAGACACTTCACTGGTGAGTAACGCACACACACAAACACACACACACACAGACGCTCAGGAAAGGACACCTCTACCCTTATTGTTGCTGAGAGATCTCTCTTGGCTTCGTTTGAACATGTCAACAGACAGTGAAACGCACAGGGAATCAACAGCAATGATAGATTTCAGGCTTTGTTACGATGGTAACACTTAACAGTAGAATGTCAGGATAAACGCCAAACTATCTTATGCAATTTCACCAGACAGACATTCCTCCTCCTCTGATTGGTGGTTTAAATCAGGGTGCACTGGACTCTTGCTGACTGCATTTCAGGCAGTAGGAGGAGCCTGTGGAAGGATTTGTTTTCCTTTCAAACAACCTGCTGCTTCATCCAGGCTGTACTTCGCTGTTCTCCCAGCTCCAGCATAAACCACGACACTTAACAGGAGCAAGAGGAAGATGACGCACAAACAACCTACTGCAGCCTTCAGTGTAAAAGAGCACATTTGTCCAGTTGAGACGGCGACAGCCGAGCCAGTGTTAGTCGCTTCACGGCTAATTGGAGTACTGAGGCGACTGTCAGCTGAAATATCACGCTCTGTTTCACACTGAGTAGTTGGCATTTGGGCCTGATGTTGATGATACGTTATTCCGTCATTTAACTCAGTTGTTGTGTATTTGTGATGGCGAATTAGCACATTGTCATTCATTGAATATTTATTTGATGGTTGTAGCTGCTGTGTGCCTTCAGTCTGTTAGTGCCCCACCCTGTTCACTATGAGAATCATTATCTGGTTTGTCAAATCATTCTGACACAATCACAATGTGTATTTCTGACATTTTTCGGTACTTTTAAATGAGCACACAGTTGAATCTGCTTGGGAACATTGTGTAGCTCTAATTGGTGTGTTTTGTCTTTATCTAGGAGGGTTGACCCTCCCCCCTTTTCTTTCTCTCCCTCTCCCTCTCTCTCATGTCTCCATTTTTGCGGATGACGTTTGCTCTGTCTGGACTCACTCTTGCTGTCTTTGTATCAGACCTTTCGGTGGGTGAGTGGCAGCAGGACGGCAGCAGTGGGAATACCAGTCGAGTGCTCAGCTACACCATCGCCCTCAACAACCCCCTCGGCCCTAAGACTGCCCCTGTGGTAGAGACGCAGGTCAGTCTTTAACAGTCCCTTGACACTGACACACCTTTACACATCGCTTTTGACCAACAAACAACTAATCAAACTTTTTGGCATTGATTTTACTTCTACTCTGTCCGACTGCGGCTGTAGAATTATCCCGTAGAGGTTGTAATGACCGGTGTACTATAATGACATTCACTGTCACCAAGTACAGGTTGTCCATTTTGAATTACTGTATCACTGCTTTCAGATGCATCCCATTAGCCATGTTAGCCATCAGAGTATTTGTAAGCACATTATGGAGTACTGCTTCAGAAAACACACAAATGCTTGCAGCATTTGCGTGAGATGCTTGCGTGAGGTGTTTTTTTTTTTTGGAAATCAATTCAAATGAGCAAATTGCTAATGTTCTGCTAATTAATATGCTTTGGAAGGAGCTCGGATCGATCAGCGCATGAGGATATGAACACTGGCGAGGACAGGTGGTGGACTGCAGTATACTAAATTCACTTTTATACAGTTCTGATTATTAAGGCATTTAAGAATAAATGAATCTGACACAGGCCACATCCGCTGGCAATCCACCAGGTTCAGATGACTAGTACAATCACATGCTGTGTTCCTTATCTGCATCCACTTGTGTTGTCGCTTCTAGACGTTGCATAAAAGCAGCGCCCAGGGTGAGTGCTACGTGGTGGACTCTGAGGTCATCACCTCAGGGATCCCCTACCAGGACTACTTCTACACTGTCCACAGATACTGCCTCACCTCCATCAACAAGCACAAGAGCCGGCTCAGGTGGGTGTTTGCGATGATTCTGGGGATGTCATGATGTCCAATTCTGTGATCATCTGCAAGGAAATAATCCTACTCTGTCTGATCAGTCATCTCACGTGATGTGACTCTGTTGCAACTGTGAGAGATTTCTGCATCTCTGACATAAGGAGCTATCTAAATTTGGCCTGCAGATGTCTATTAACTGCCGATTGTAAAACTTACCCTCTTCATCACTGGAACACTGATCATAATCATTTTAGACGCTGCATTACAACCACAAAGATGAATTAGATACATTTCATCGTTACGCTGGAATCAATCATGTTTTATGGTCTGTTCACAGCAAAACGAATCCCTTTGCATATGTCGGTTGGTCGTCATCACTATGTTTTGACTCTTCCCTGGGTCACATGTCTTTTATGGAAAACTGAATATACAACTAGAACACAAGACGTTTGAAATGCTTCAACTGATACCTTTATCTTTTTTAGCAATCACGCATGATCATCAAACAGTTTGAGGAAAAGTGGAACTGAAATCCTAGTTCATACCAGTGAAGGCTACAGGTTACTAGATTGTCTGCATACACGTTTGTAAACGGGTTTGTTTGTTCTCCTCCCACCCAGAGTTTCCTCAAACATCTGCTACAGGAAGCAGCCGTGGAGCCTGGTGAAAGCCTTGATAGAAAAGAACACCTGGAGCGGTATTGAGGAGTACTACAGACACATGGGTGGGTCACATGATCCCCTTTCAGCAAATCTCTCAGCGCGCACACACACACACACACACGGTCACTCGCTGAAGGGGGAAAACACCTGCCCTGTTTAGACTTGTTTCCTTTTTCCTACTCTCTGAGCAAAAGAGACATGGTTGCACATTCATCAGTAAGATTGTCTGGAAATTCTGTTCGTTCCAACATATTCGAAATGAGCCATGAGAAATTCCATTTGTACATTATGGTTTGACAGATTGAATCAGATCTTAAATGAAACTGCTCTGGTTTTCTAAAAAAACCCCATAAAAAACCAAACTATGCTGTCTGTCTACATGAACTGACCTGAGCCCAGTCAGTCAAGTCAGTGTCACACGGAGAAAGTAAAAATAAATCCTACTGCTCAAACACAAGCGAACTGTCTCAAAAAAAATTTCAGCTGCTACACAGGCTCTGCCGTTTTGCATAACAGATAAGATAAGAACATTTATTGTCCCACAACGGGGGAAAGTTATGATCTTATAACAGTAAAGTCATAAAAACAGTAGGTATAGGAAATACAAGCGAAAAGATATATAACAAACTCGCAGGTGTAACACATTCAGTAAACCTGCAATAAACATTATATCCAAGATGATATCAAGTTCAGAAAGTGTGTGTGTTAGTTTGACTTTTCTTTCACTGATTTGACTCATCTGTTTAATTAACTGAAACTGAAGTTTTCATTAGTGTCGCTGCAGAATGATCAAAGGGCGGTTTTCATCGTTTCACAGAATGATGCTTCAAAGCTGAGCTGCATTGTGTGATCAGGAAATCAATTCAATGCATGTTAAAGAATGTAAAAAATGCCTTGGAAGGTAGGTAGTCATTAATAGAGAAGTTTAAGATGAGCCTTTATTGTCCTCCAGTGAGATAAACAGCATTACAGCAGCAAAGCTGAATAGGAAAAAGTAATATTTACAGGTTACATTCAGGTTACATTCAGTACACAATATATACAAGATAATATACACTAAGGACACTTACATTAGGCACTGCATTTCAGACGGCCCCTTACACTTATACTTACTGGTACAACTACTAGTATTCAAGAGAAGTTTGATAAATGAAATTGTACACATGTGAATACTTCCAATATGATAAACATATGTCAAAATTATATATTTGTCTCCGGTGACACTCGGATGAACTTCACTGTGTTTCCCCTGTGATTCTGTCCTCGTCCACTGTCCCCACATGCAGAAAGCGAGGTGTGCAAGCTGGAGACGCTGTTGCAGTCTGAGGTTACCGTGGTAACCGCAGGTGAAGCAATTACTGCAGACACTGCGAAGACCCCACCGTCCTTGCGCCGGCGCAAGCGCACCTGCTCTCGTCGGCAGGGTGATCGGGAGAGAGAGAGGGAAGGAGGAGGTGCCGGAGACCGAGGGGACCGAGGAGTAGGAGAGGACAGGGACAGAAGAGAAGCGAGTAAGTCGTTTTTCTCATCACCATGTAGAGGTGCCATGGCTAGAGTCAAACCTGGAATCCATCGTCTGTGTAACTCTGCCCTCTAGTGGACATTTGATCATGAAACCATTTTCATTTATACTGACTGTTACTCAGTAAGTCAATGCTTCTTTTCCACTACACAGTTCCAGCTCTGCTCAACTCAACTTTGTTCTTCTCAGTTTGGTTCCAGACACGTCCCTTTTCCATTGTCAGTCCGTTCCTCCTTGATGTGTTGATTTCACAGCAATGGCTGCGCCGTGACGGTGTTTAATACACGTCACAAACAGTGTAGGACAGGGAGGCCATGGTGAACGCTGCCTGACTTTCGTACTCCGTACTTCATCAACAACATCAGCCATATTAAATGAGCACGAGGTGAGGAAGAAAGAACCGTATTGCTATTGCTGGTAAATATGCCAGCAGATTATTGTGTTGAAGGTAATGTGGGACGTCCCTTTCTCCTCAATCGGATGCTGGCAATCTGCTGACGTCATACTTTAGTGCCAGCTCAGCTCGCTTGGAACCTCACACGAGGAGGAAGCACAAAGAGCAGCAGGTTCTCTACTATCCTGAATAGAAGCGTTGAGTTGTGCTGGAACCGAGACGTGGAAAAGGAGCATTAGTGGTTTATTCATGCTTTGAAATCTTCTGATTTTTTTCTATTTATGCATCGGAAATGGAAATGCAGTGGCAAACCCTGCTCATGTCCTGTTTTTTCAGATGCTCAGTATATGAAGCTAGGAGAGCATTCACGTGGTGGAGGACAAACCAGCATATCCACCATCCTGCTCATAGTCAGCTTTATGTAAGTGGACGTGTGTGTTCTATTTGTGGACTCGAGTGCATGATCAACTGCATATATCCATAACACTGTACATCCCTGGTCTGTACATGCCCCAGGCTAGTTTCTTTGGGTAATGTGATTTCCAGCATGTTTAATGTTTTACAGCGCACCAAATGAACAATGTGTCACAAGTCATCTCACACACAAGGAATCACACACAAACGAGATGATTCACACACTGGATCATTTTTGGGCTGAAAGAAATGATGAAAGAAACTGGGACAGCAAAAATACTTTCTATTTCTATAAATAAAATGCACATAAAACTGAAAGTGTTAAATGTGTTTCCCTATGAGGAATGACGTGGTATTTGAGAAAATGAATTGACACTTTTCACAGATGGAAAACAGGAAGTGATCTGACGTGTCAAATGGGGAAGATAAAGTTCTCACACATTAAAGTTCTCCCAACCGTCATATGTGTCATTTTATGGCGGACTCATCTGAATTGATTCAGTTTCACAGGGCGATTTCACACCCGTTTTGTTTGGTGCAGACCAAAGTAACATCTGACACCCTTGAGGTTACGAAAGTGCAGAAGAGAAAAAAGAAACCCAGAACACAGAGGCTCTGGTGTTCCACCTCACACCCATCGGACCAATGACCGAGTCTGTGGTTGGTTCAGTTGTACGTTTCTCTGGGTTATTACCCACAAAACCAAAGAGGAAATCAATGAATCAAACATTTACAGTCACAATAGATAGTTTTTTTAAAAAAAAATCATTATATAATTGATTTATTTTATTGCTAGAGAGACACGTTTATTAATCTCAAGTGAGAAATTCACAATATCTGCTGATTTCCAGTATCATTGAAATGTGCTGATTTGAACCAGAGACAGACACAGTAGATGTGAAAGTGGCCTGATGTGATGTGAGGTCATCGACTAGACCCCCTTTTGATTTCTGCCACTCCACTTTAAAATGGACATTGAGCCTCAACCGAGCTCATTTGCGCCCATGACATCTCACACCTATAAAAGGAGATGTATATTTCCTCCAGTCATTTGGGATCTACTTGACCTACTTGAATTTTTCATTCATATTAGAACTGTTGTGTCGTCTCTTGTGTGCTCGCTGTCCTCTATCCCTGTATGTGACTGCTCCCTCACTCAGGCCATGTTCACACATACCACATCCTTTTTTTTCCGGTCTTCCTTGACAGGGGATCAAAAATATTTGTGTCCAAATGGACCAGTTGTTCACAACTCAACATGCTGTAGTTCATAGCCCAGGCCTGTGGGTGGCGTATGCGGTTGTCTGTAATCATCATCCTTTTTGGCCCAGAGGAGTGGCAGAGGAGCACTCACAGGCTCACGATCCTCAGCAGCACCAATGCAAGCATGTAGTCCGCCATTGTTGTTATTAGACATTGGGGGGAAGAGGTCAAGGGACAATGAACACAAAGTTTGCAGAGTCACTGTCCAAACGAGAAGGCAGGTGCAGCGTTTTTAAATAGTTCAGCCCTAACACCAGGAGCCCGCTCCCGAAAGCAGGTTTATTCTTAGTTTGTTAATCCTGAAATGAGACAACTGAATTTTCATAATTTCAGTTACTTCTGAACTGAATTCAAACACATGAAGCTTTCAAGACATTTGGTTTGATTTCTGTCAGTTTCTGTGGAAACAGACTTGTAACATCAGCAGTTTTCTTTCATTGCAGGATGAACAAACTCAGGGTTTTCACTAAACCTGCTTTCTGGAACATGCCCCTGGTGTCAAAAAAGTTTGTTTTCAGGATCCATTTGATCGGCCAAAACGCGCATTTACACAAAGAAGCATCTCTGTGTGGACATGGCCTCAGACACGTTGGATATTGATCTTCTGCCTTACTAACTAGCCTCATGATGCCTTTCTTGCTGTTTCTCTTCTTTTCTCCCACATTTCTGCATTACTACTTGTGCACAGGATCTGTGTCAGGTACTGTATTTTACTTCATACCCCGTCTACAGGGAGAAATCCACCATCTACACACACTTCTCTGCTCCTTGTTCAGACGAGGGGAGAGTCCCCCCCCCCAGAAACACACACACACCACCACCACCACCTTCCTGCTTTGAGCCACATAATAAAACATTGTCATATTGTTGTCCCCATGTCCTCCAAAGATTATTTTTTAAATTATTACCCCGGGATGCAACGTGCCTATTCCAGTTTCTACCTATGGGTGGATTTTTCTTTTTTTTTTCTTTTGCTGTAAATAACTAATTTGTAATCAAACTGTTTTTTTTCTGTACCTTACTGATGTCCTGATTGTTTTCCATTCACCACGTTGACCTTCTTTTTTTTTGTTGTTTCGTTTTATTTGCATTCAGTCTGGTGGTACTGGTGGCGCTGAACATGCTGCTGTTTTACAAGCTGTACGCTCTGGAACGAGCAGCCCACACACTGGAGACGTGGCACTCGTATTCTGTAGCTGACAGGTAAACACACCGCTCATATTACTTATTTTCTTTTCCTCACACTGGGATAGTGCTGGCAGTTGACATTATCTCTTTAGCATCTGTAGAAATGCTGTATGCTGTATATAATTCATTAATTGTATGAGAACATGACTTTCTTGCATCATTGCACCCAAAAAGCCATTACCACCACTTATACCAGCCTCAGTGTACTTCTCAGAAAGCTGCTCAGACTTCCTGGATAATGTGAAGCTAATGCATCAGAAGAATGACTTTGTTAACCCTTAGAGGTCGGCGGGTGTCTTCCAGTTTCTGACCACTTTCTTTACATCATGTTCTTAAGGAACTGCCAAAGATCACAGTACCCAAGTGTTGCATATAAGAACTAGAAAGACCTCTGCCAAGCAGCTCATTTCCACCCAATATTATCGTCCCCCATTCATTTGATCTCCTCGAATAAATTCATTGATCATCAAAACATGCCTTTGTCACTAATAGTCAAATAGTTATTAAAAAAAATCATTAGCAACCTTGTTTCACAATTCATGCACTGTGGGCTCTATTTTTTCCTTCATTTTCTTTTTTATTTCAATAGTAGAACAACAAACAAACCTCTGTCCCTGGGTGGGCTCAGACCCCCAGCCTTTGTGTTAACAGACAGACCCACTAACCACTGGTCCACAGAGACAGTCCACTGCTGCTGTCGTGGAGTTCTAGACACAGATGCTGTAAATGTCCCTATCTGACAATGAATAAGAATCCTTCATCAGATTCCTGGATCCAGATGGTTCCAGAACATCTACCGACATTTAATCATCTGGTCCTGGTCCATTAGCCGCATTTACTGAACATTTCACTAAGATATGTTCATAACTTTTTTTTAGTTATTTTGCTAACAGATAAACAGACAAACAAACAAGACAGATAAACTCTGGCAAAAACATACTAAAATCAGCTAATATATAAAGACGATATTAATAGACACGCACCGGTGCATCGTTGGACCTCAGAGGTTTAATGACCCTCTCCACCTCCACCCCATCAGCCCGCTGCCTCAGACGGCTGGAGAGTGGGCTCAGGTCCTGCAGCTCCAGAGGCAGTTCCACCAGGCACAGCTGAGCAAGTGGCAGCAGATCCTGCAGTCGTCAGTCACTCTTCTCGACCAGGTGTGTGTGTGTGTGTGTGTGTGTGTGTGTTTCATCCATTTTGTTACTAAAAAATGTACTTTTTGAATTCTTTTTTTTTTCTTTCTTTCCTCTAGATGAAGCAGTCGCTGGAGAAGCTCCACCGGGGTATCGTGGTCCCGGAGGTGCATCAGGACTCTGCTGACACTGACACCCTGACTGACGCCTGAACCTGCTGATTGTCTGCTGATTGAACACACCGGGTTTTGGTCTCATTTCAAAATGTTCAAAAACAACCAAAACAAGGACTGAGAAATGTTAGGGAACTTTACCCACAACACACTTTGCCTGAATGACTTGAAATGGCAAATTTTTGTGCCGTCAGCCTCAGTCAGATTGATTCAGACTATCAGGACCACAGCAATAATTTATCTAAAGCTTCAAGTCATCTGCATCAAGAGGCCACAGGTGGGCCGATTCCAACCAATCACTGCTCCAGAACCACAAGAACATTTTAAGAGAAGAACGCATTTACGAGTGACTTGAAATCCGTCATTTCATGACTGCCGCACACTCCTCCGCAGACCTGCGTTATCATCGTCATGGGTTCAGCGGAATCTGGAACATGGGTGCTCTTATTCTCCAGAGAACAGTTTATACCTTTGCCTGAATGAACGCCTGCTGAAATGGATCAAAATGGGACGTCACCGGTTTGTTTGGTTTGGGAGTGGAGCCGCGTCCAAGGTGCACCAGAAACATTTCAACACCATGGTTTATTCCAAACCCAATCTGGCTCCACGCAATCCTGACGGAGTTCTGTCTTTTATTGGTTGTTACGGCAACGAGCTGCATCTGACTGTTTCTGGGACCTTTGCAGTATTTATTATTACCAATGACGTTGAGTTTGAAGTCCTGTCCTGCTCGTAAGAAGTCACTTGGCGGGTGTTTCGTCTCCGATTGCTACATCAACGTGGACCAACAAGAGCTACACGACAGTAACTGGTCACAGCAATAATGAGCAGTGACTCTAGTACTTTTTGAATGTTTCAAACAAAGTAGTGTATTATAATAATATTAATAATAATGTGTGTGAACGTGCGTAGAGGCAGTGATTAAAAAACAAAAAAAAAAACAGCAGGTTTTTCACTTGACAGATGTGCGTGTTCATAAGCAATGCTACATGTTCATGTTTCGGGTTTTTTTGTTTTGTTTTTTTGTGATGTGTTTCACTCTTTCACCAGAGACTTGATCAGGCAGAAAAGTGTAACGTAACATGTGTAACGGAGCCAGACGCGTTGAAATCCAAGGGCCAACGAGAACACGTTTTTGGACCCAGGTGACAAAAAGGGAATCTGTTTGTTCTCGGTGTGTTTCTAACAGTTTGACTCTGTGGTCATCTTGTTTTATTGCATCTTTGTGTTTTGTTTTGTTTGTTTTTTTCATCTTTTATTTGTTGTTGACGTTCCCTCGTTCTGCTCAATTTCCCCATCTGTGCTCTCTTTTCCTTCACCTTCTCGCTCTCTCTTTTTTCACTGAAAATGGCGGCTAGAGATGCACGTGGGCCCTGCTGTGCATGGCCATCTGTGGACAAACAGGTGTATTATTTATTTAGGGAGGGACGGGGAGGGGAGGGGTTGAGAATGTACTGTAAAGATGTGATTGTACACCACACCACGGAGAGAAATGAAAAGTTCTACAACACGCAGCAACCTGTCATTTGACTTTGTGTTTTCACTCTTTGCACACACGCACACACATCGTTCTCAACCCTCCAAATACAAAATTTGTGACAGACATTGTTGAACACATCTGCTCAAACTGTTGATCCACCATCAACATGTTGTGCAGAATCAGTTTCTAATCAACTTATCAAACCTGTAAGTGGTGATCCTATTTATTTCATCCACCAATTTAAAACTAAAGACGTGATGAAAAATCACATTAAAGAAGCAACAAACGTGTCGCTAAAGATTGTCAGTATTTGTAATTGTTTATTATACAACAGACTGTACAACCGCACAGGAGCCCTGCTCTCTAGTGCAAAATGAAACTAATAAAGCAATGCAAGAAATAAAGTAGAATAGATTGGAAACTACATTGTTTAAAGCCTCTCAATCAAATCCTGAAATGTAATCATCTTCTTAACCTCTAAAGACAAACTGATCACCAGCGTTCAAACGTCCCTCAGACTCAGACACAGATCAGATTGAGTCAGCTTGACGCCCGCGCACACGGTGTAAGTTCACGTCTGGTTTTAAAATAAGTCAAGGGATTCCATTTCTTTGGAATTTTTTATTTTGATTGCGTGGACAGGTTCCCACATCTACACGTGGACAGAAACAAGTGGACCAGTAGTTTCCTGTTATTCATCAGTGAAGAAAAAAAATGAAACTGAATCCCTCTGTAAACAGAGCAATGCTTTCCATGTCGTTCAGGAGACATTACTCCCTCCCTTCCTTTTTCAGCTCTTGTTGTGCAGCCTGAGTGAGGCCTTTTGCCTCATCCTTTGAGTTACACTGGTTCCACTGTAAACTGGGTTCTAGTACAAAAGGATTCAACTGTAAACATGCAGAAAGGCAGTGATCATCTATAACTGGCCATGTTGGTCGAGGGGGGGGGGTGGTCGATACAACAGCAAGTTACAAGCTGCAGAGGTTTGTAACAAGGCTTCACCTCTTTCTCCTTTGGTTTCCTTCACTCAAGAAGGCACACCGGACTTGTTTTTGTGGTACTCTTACTCATGGCAGTGTAATGTAAGTAGAGCCCTTGAGTTCCTATAAACACGAAGCAAACATCTGGGGGAGGGAAGCTACATCAATGTTATGATGTTGGATTTTAGTCTGAGACAGTTTGTGACCTATGAACTCAGGACAGGACACAAATACATGAAAAGAAATAAATCGTCAAATCCAAAACATTTAAATAATAGACATTACAGTGTCAACTTTTTTTTTCGTTAACTTTTCACTGCTGGATTAAAAAAAGAGTGAAAATGGTAGAGGAGGTCGGCTATAAATGTTTCGAGTGCATGTAGATGTCATCCTAACATCAGTGTTGACTCTGGAATTTGACATTTTGTCAGACATTAAATGTGGAATTTACAACGTTAAATTCATCTTTACAGCAGTTGTGAAAGTTAAGAACTCAAGGGTTCCTCCAGCACAGGCGACCTCAGAGTCTGTTTATTCTCAATTCTCATTTCATGCTTGGATGGAATCAGATGAGAAGTACAAGAGGACTTACTTTAGACTCGTTTTAAAGAAATTCCATCGTTCTAGGACTTGTGGTGTTTAGCGTTATGTAGAATGCAACCCCACAGCAAGGAAATTGAAAGTTAAATTCAGCCAATTTTAAATTATTTTAAAAATAAAACATAATACAAGCCTACTAAAAATAATGTGTTATTACATTGTATAATGTATATTAACAGATTTTTGTATTCATTGTTAGAGTTAAGTAGTATTGGTAAAGACTGATGTTAATTTGTGATGTGTAATGACACATTTTAAAAATATTGACGTGACGGAACCTCACAAGCAGCCATTTTAGTAAACCGTTGAGCATGCAATGAGGGAATACACAAATACAGTACAAACCTATAACATACTCCTCAGATTATCTGTGCATATTGTACAACTATATTCAATACAAATCATTCTCCTACTGCTGCAGGTCGGTCGCATCCATTCTGTCCCTCAGGACACAATACATTTCTGTCTGTGGCATAGGTTTGCAGACTGACACCTTTTGGAACACATCTGTCTCATGTGTGGCTCTTTTTTTCCCTCATACGACGATGGTGGTGGTGGTGGTGAGAGGAAGCATGGATGTTCAAGTGGGTGTGCGAGACCTCAGATGAGCCATCTGGAATTCCTTCGTGACCTGAAGCAGTAAGCAGAAAAACTGAGTACTTTCAAAACCTGGACTTTTAAAATATATATATACAAAAATACAATGTACTTATATTTATATTGAATGACTATTAATTCTTTCAAAATACAAATTTAGTAAATGGTGTCACAAGTTGCTCTTACTCAACATTTTTTAAGATCTGACACTTACTGATACTAATGCATGAAAATGTTTTTGTGAACTGTACACAATAGATAAATGGGATTATAAATGTCCTGTAGAGTTCTGTGATACAGCAGCAATGACCTCTAGTGTGCATAAGGAGAACAGGAAAACATGTCTGAACCTGGTGGAAGTTGTACACATGTAAAAGTCTAGCCATTCATCCCAGAAAAAATGATTGAGCGTCAGCGGATTTTCACAGGATATTCTGTCTCCTAGGTACTAATATTTTAAATCTCACCTGACACAAAAATGTACAAAAACCTAAACCATTAAAGCAATGATGATGCTGATCATTAATTTATCTCCAGCTGTGATAATCCACAAAACTTAACTTTCATTAAAAAGTGGCATTGTGTTAATATATCTGAGGTGACGTAATGGAAAACAAGTGAAAAAGACGAGATAGGACATGAAGAATCCAGACGTACCGAGTCTATTCTGCCACTTGTACGGTGGCACAATTATCTTTACTTTCCGATGCTATCGCTAAGTAGTCGGTCCTGAAAGCAAGAGAGAGGTTGGAAGCAGAGGAAGGTGAAAAAGACAATCAGAATCAGAAAGGGGACAGGAAATATGTGTGATTTCCAGCAGGATAAATGATGTCACTGCTCTCCAAACAGCGAAGGTTGGAAAACAAGCAGCGAGAGCAGAAGGTGTGAAACCAGGACATTTGGGCCCTGCACGATTCAGGACATGAAAGAATGTGACCCCGGAGAGACGCTGGCTTTGTGTCACTCACGCGCTCTCTCTCAAGGCCTCCTCTCCTGCTGCTGAGATCTTCCTGTAGCAGTAAATCATCTCCACCACCAGCCAGAACTGCAGCCCGATGATGGATACGTACATCATGACCTCAGACAAGATGGATGCCATTCCCCTGGTGACTGGGAGACGGAGACGGACACAGCTGGGATATATTTGGTACCATGGTCATTCATTTTGCTTTCTTTTTTTTCTAGGATATGTGTCATAATTTATGACCACATGTCTTAAATTCCTTTTCATAATCTATAATTTCTTGAATTATGTTTATGTTTGCAGAGGTTTTGGACAACTAAAGGCAGAATGTGCCTTGTCAAAGCCAATTAACTGAAAGTCATGTCAAGTAGCGGAAAGTCAAATAACGTAAGTCAAGGGTGTAGTTTTGGTGTCTTATACAGAAGCAGAAGCACAGCAATTTCTTCAGTGGATTTTGTACTTGATATTTTACCTCGTGAAACCACCTTGACGTCAAAAGTCTTGTTGCTGTTGGTTTCGTACTCGTACTTGGTGTAAAGGAGGACTCGACTGAATCGGCAATGGTAGGTTCCCGAGTCGGCGTCGGTCACATTGAGGATGTAGATGGAGCCGTCCTGCAGGTCCCTGGTGTTCTTGCTGCCAACCCATTCTAGACGCCCGTCGAAACGCGGGTCCAGGATTTCACCCTCCTCCTGATAGATGTACAACTGGAAGGATGGGTATAAGTTTAAGTGTTTTTATTCTGTTCATAGTTAGATTCAACCGACAGTCCTGGCAGATTTGATCAATAAACAAAAGTTTTACGCCGTGACTCTGGACCACTGACCGAACACGAGATCGTCTCAGAGCCTTTTGACCTCTAACACGTCAATACTGTGAATATGGTGACAATGGTTTTACATGGGCTTCTGAATTGTGGCTTCATTCATTTGCCCCTGTAAAGAAATGAAGGTTCATCACGAAGTTGCTGTTGGTCGTGATCAGACCGAATACAGCAGCAGGAACACTGTACAGTCCTACAGTAACCCTTCACATCACCGCTGGGTCCGTTTTATCGATCGAGCTGCCAGGAGGCCTCTGCTGATTTAGTGGTGGGTGGTTTGGAAATGGCAGCTAATGGGATCTCGCCTTCTCCCACCACATAAGGTAATGGCCTCTTTGCTTGGCCTGATGGTGCTGTGTCCTTTCAGAAGAACAAAAAAAAAAAAAAAAGAAGAAAGAATGAGCCCGTCATGAAAAATGCAAGAGAACGCTCTTCTCATGATAAATGCATTGCAGCCGTTTCCTGGACGACCCCATTGCGATGGTGTGCGCTGTCTTTATCTGCTCAACGTGGATGCATACCCACGCCCAAAACCAAGTCTCCGTTTTAACACTTGCTGTTATCAGGTTGCACATTCATGTGTGCACGTAAGTGACATATCACATGGCAGAGGTAAACCGCTGCTGTTTGATTCTAGATCTTGTTCACCATGATTGGCCCGTATGTGATGAATTGGACTGCTGGCAGATTCATTTTAGTTCATATATATTTATATATGCAGTTGATGGATTCTATGTAACGTTCATCCTGGGGGATGGACTCGACCCTCGAGTGGGACACTTTTGGTCCATGAGCCGCATGTTTGACACCCCTGGAAGAAGTGCTGAGTCACCTGTAAAGAAGAGATGCCAGCAGAGAGGGAGGACGGAAAATGAACAAAGTAGCGACGGACCAAAGATGAGAGGTGAACAAGAGATAAAAGAGCACAGATGGTGAGACTTGAGTTGTTTCAAGTTATTAGATTCAAATGTGCCTTATTTGTAAAAGCAAGAATCTTGTCTCAGTATCCCAGATGATTCATCTTTTAAGGCCTTTAAATTCTGTTTTCCACCAATGTAGAGAAGAACTGATATGTGATGGGAAAGCAGGATCTCTGGAGTCTTTGCACATCAATGTGTTGTATTAGGCCTTTATGTAATGTTTCATATTTGATTGTGATGTCCAGAACAATCAGCAAATCTGCTGCAGCAAGATGCAGTCAAAACTGTTTTATCGTTCCAGAATCTGAAATACTTTATTTATTTATCCCAGAGGGACATTGGTTTGTTCCAACAACTCAAGCCAAGAAAGAAAGTGAATAGAGCAGTTCCAAGTGAAAACAGCAACAACAACAAAAATTGCTGGAAACTGTAAAAAAGTATCTACCTATCCATCTGTCTGTCTGTCTATTTGTCTGTCTGTCTGTCTGTCTGTCTGTCTATCTACCTATCCATCCATCCATCCATCCATCCATCATTGCTCTGGTCTCCATGGACCAGGACCAGGTGAGATGACAGACTGTCAGATAAGACAGACTAGATTATTGAGGTTAATGTGTGTTTTGAATCTTCACGTCTTACATTTCTGTCTTATCTCTCTCTCTTTTGTGAGCACTTACATCCGAGAACTTGGTGTCATTCAAAGCCTTGAAGAACCATTGGACCGTCGCCATGGCGCGCACCTCACCCCTCATCTTACAGGAGATGCAGCCCAGTTTGAAGCCGCTGTGCTCCACCGCCTCTGTGTCCGAGTCCACCTCCACACAGGCTCCATGGCACAGACCGGCTGCAGCACACAGAGGACGGAGAGGAACGAGTTAGAAACCTCCTGCGCCACATCGCTGCAAGTCAGAGGGTTCAGAGGTAAGAGCATCCTCCTCTCTTCCATGTTGACGGGAGGAAACATGGACAGGGCTCTGGACGGGTCTCCTACCTCTGTACTTGCAGCCAAACTGTCTAAACAGTATATTACAAAACATTTCAAGCTCCTCTAACTCATTTGCATGCTTCTGCTCAGTGCATGCGATTTTTTTTTCTGTCTCGTATCGTGTTGCCTTTTTTATTTTCTTGCATCATTTTATTTCCACTCATGATTTCAGATTTGTTCATTAGTGCTCATTTTTGACATGGTTAATCTGTCAAACTGAGGGGAAATAAAGAGTCTGAGTGACACTATTTCATGGCATTCGGTCAAGTGGTCATTGGGCTACACACATATATAGAGGTGTGAGTCTATATATGCCATCATCATCATGACACGTACTTCTCATCGGCTGCGAGTTACACACCTGTAACTCCAAATGTTTCTTTCTCACACTGCACCTCGCAGTTTCCACTGAGGCTTCAGTGCAATCTTGTGCTATTCTCAACTTTCACCTCTGGGGAAGCTTTTGTTTTGAATCGTAAGATGGGAGGGTAGGGGGTTGGGGTGGGGTGGGGAGGGACAGGAAACACACAGCTGATCAAATGAACACGTTCTCAGAGGTTTACACACAGAGGCGACGACTTGTCCGCGTCGCCTCGTGTGCACTGACACACAAAGAAGGACTCCACGTGGGATGCAGATATCAGAATTAGAAATGGCAGCACATGGGTCACAATCATGGACGGGAGGAACGGCGGAGGGGAAGGAAGGACGGAAGGAAGGAAGGAAAGAAAGAGAAAGTTAGCGCAGGCTTCAGTCGTAACAGCCACTTGTACAAAAGCAGAACGAGGGAATGTGGATGCAGGAGGGAAGAACTGGCTGATGCACTGCAGAGAGGGAAGAGAGAAGGGAGAGAAACGGGGGGATGAGGAGAAGAGAAAGTTAAGAACAAAGGAGAATTCACAGTCACGTGTTGCTGCACGTCAAAGCTGTAAACCTCACTGTCACCAATCTGTAAGTCTGAAACTAAGAGTCCGTTTCCTGACGCCTGGTGAAATAAAAACATCAAGAGTTTCAGTTGAATCTGTTCCGATTAACGCTCTTGCCCCTGTTGCCAGTGTGACTGTGTTCATTACACCCTGCTGCTGCTGCTGTTAATCCCTGACTGTCGACAGAGGTCGATGACGGTCACTCATTATTTGATGACCTTTAGACCATGGTCTGGGTGAATACTCTTCTCTGATTGGCTGGCACCTGTGTGTTCAAACTGTGCAGTGCACACGTAGTTCGACTCAAAGTTAACCTTTCTAATATCCATCTGTGGCACAACCTGTTAAACTGGCAACATTAAACAAAAGAAATGGAGAAGAAAAGACCAAGAGAAGTGCCCACCGTGAGTTAGGGCTGGTATAACACATGACCACATAAATAAATGATCCCATGTCTGCTTCTTTGGCAAATGACCGTGATATAAACAGGTTGATCAACGTGTAGGTGTACGTTAAACGTGTTGATTAATCCGGGCATTTCAAATGTATACTTCTGCTGTATTAAAAAAAATAGGGCAAAGACACACAAGGCAAATATCTCATGCAGACCTGAGACTCAAATATGAGTTGATGGGACAAACAGCCCATGCTGTGAATAGATGCCCAGATACAACAGCGGCCACAAAAATAACACACACAGAGAATATCCCAAGCAGCACGCGCAGACAGCGTGAGGCAGAGATGGAGATCGGTGATTCACAGAGAGATGTGGAAGGAGACGTGGCTGACTGTCCAAAGCTGAGGCAGCGAAAAGACAAAGCCACTGAGAGACAGTGACAAACATGTGAGGAGACACAGACAGGAACTGCACATCTGCACACAAACTGCCTCGGGGGCTGTATGCATCAGGAGCAGCAGGACAGAGCATCGAAAATGTTAATTCATAATCTGTGGATTGAGGTTTGGGATTATGCAACAGATATTCCAGAAAATGCAGATTGGGAGGTAGTTGGGTGTTTTTTTTCCTTCCTGACAGCATGCTAGCTGGTTAATCCCTCCCTTCAAAGCAAAAAACACATCACTGAAGCTGATCTGTGCGATTTCTGAGGTATGAAACCAAACAAATGGAAACCGAAAGGGTTATTTCAGATAAAATAGACGTACACACACACACACACACACACACACACACACACACACACACACACACACACACACACACACAGCTGCCCTTCCTCTGAGGAGATGTCAAACATCCATGACATTTTCCTTGACACAGAGCGGGCGAGAGACTTCCCACTGGGCCCAGCTCTCTTTTATTTTACCCGACAACGCGTGTCGTACAGGCTCACAGGTTTTATCACAACGGAAACAAACAGTCCCAGTCTGTGTTTGGAAAATCTGACTGGTCCAACAACCGACAAATATCTACCACATCCAACATACAGTACGTTTTATTGTGGTTCATGACCCAGCAACTGTCCTCACTTCTCCATACCTGTCCAACACCCACTGTCCTTTTCACTGCAGCTAATTTGGGGGTTCTACAAACTTGCGTTAATCTGCAATTTTTCAAAAATCTAATCTGATCAGACTGTGATGACACAGTGTAGTTAAGGACAATAATACCAAAACAATGCTGATAGTTAAAATGCTGTAATTGGATAGGCAGAACAGGTGTTGCTGCTCATGAAGTTACATGAATTCTAAATCCAAACATTGATTATCCACGCTTTAAAAACATGACACAAGTCGGCAGCCATATGTATCTGCCACTTGAACATCACTGATGCTTGTAAAATGTGTCTCAGCTGTCAGCATGACCTGTCTGCTTTTCTCATTGTTTTGTTGTTGTTGTTTTCTTTTCCTGCTCTCGAGCAAGGTTTTGTCAAGTTTTATGACACAGAGGCAGCACTTACTACATTCCACATTTCACAAGAACTTGTGCACATTTAATATTTTCAAGATGTCTTTCCATAACGTTACTCCATTCACAGCTATTTGAGCTCCATTGAAGTAAAACATGGTTTAGCCACATTACCAGTGTTGCACCATTGGTCAGGCTAGACTTGAACAATTTCAGTAATCCTGTCTTGGCTGCAGTTTATTTATGAGTAATTAAATAATCTCTTCTCAGATTATGAGCACTGCAAGAACTTCGTTACCCTGCAGAAGGACAGAGCGGTCAGCGGTTAAAGTGTAATTAATTTCCTGATCTGATAAACCCCGCCCACCCACAGTGCCAGTTCCTCCAGAGTCCCCTGTTGGTGAAGACTACCGCGGACCAAAGGAGGTGGAGGAAAGGGGACAGTTGGTGACGCACAACACTGCAAGATACCTAATATTATATTTACACTACAGAATACAGCCATGTGTCAACCTGTAGAGGGCGACACTATAATGATGGGGTAATTTCTGCAGCAACAGTACACAGAGTAGCCATGTTTTATGTAAACACTAGCACCACGAACCACTCACATTGTGTTTGTCTCACACTGAACTAATATAAATGGTGAATATAGGAACAAAAATACTCTGCAGCGTTAATCTTGTTTCCTGTTCTCTACACTGAAGGTCATGTTGTCCTTCAGAGCTGCTGTCAGACCTGCTCCAGCAGTGACAGGTCACCTGGGATTACAAACATCAGTCACGCAGCTGGATGAACAGGGGATCAGGAGCATCTGCGTGTGCAGGATTGAAGTGCGCAAGGTGACGTGCATCTGGTAACTGGGTCGCTGCCCAGGATCTGTTCCACATCTTTTGGTCCCACACTGAACATGAGGCCAGGAGTATTCAAATGAAACTGATCAGAGTGACAGTGGCCGAGGATGTGGAGTTAATGACTGGTATACTGTGTTTTATGTGTTTGATAGCATCAGCATATTAACACTAAATTATAAGACCAGTTTATCAATTCAAATTTGTTTCAATAATGATAACCTAACAATTTTGCAAGAAATATTTTATAAATAAAAAAATAAAAACTCTACTTCATTTATTGTTTATCAGCCAATTTCATTTAAATAAAATGTCAATTTAAAATGACATTTGAAAAGAGTTCAGTGGGTTTTTTTCAGTAGAAGTTCAGTAGTTCAGATTATGTTTATAAATGAAGGCTTTGACTTGTAACTCCTTAAAAAAGTTTGAAAATTGGGGAAAAATAATCTGATCTATCGCTTTTCTAGACACCCAAAGACGCTTTACAGTGGAAACATTGTTCATTCACTCCACATTCAGACCCTGAAGGAGCTAAACTATGTCTGTAGCCACAGTGGCCTTGGGTCACACTGACAGAAACGTTGGTGCCAACTCACACCACTCACGCCTCTCCGACCACCGCCAAACATTCACACACGGCACAACTACAATACCGGTTATTGGACGACCTGCTCAACATGCCACATCTGAGAGTCTGAACTTTTTAGGAAAAACCTTCAAAGTAATATCAGAGATGATTTCTTGCCGCAGTGCGTAACTCTGGTGGTGTGATACGTTCTTGCCCCACCCATCCACTTATAATAATGGGCTGCTCTGTAATGTGGTTTGTGCTGATGGAGCAACGTGGTGGAATGGACCTGAATCCAATTGACTCGAGGCCGGATGCTGTTGTTCAAATATTCTGTTGACAGTGATTTCTTAGGACCCTACATTTGTTCCGCAGCCATTGCAGACTAAATGGATGTGCACGTCTCTCTGCAATGGACATTACATACATTCCATTTTTTGGCCTCTTTCCCGCTCGAAAGCAAGAGAAAACAACACACTTGTCTCAGACATGTCTCAGGCACTAAATCTCTCCATGATCCCTCCTCCACAGTCAATTTACTGTAGTTTAGATGCAGTTGTCTAATTTCTCTGCAGCTGTCAATAAATTAAACTTGCGATGGATCACATGCTGCCTGTCAACAAATCCTCCTGGTTGATATTTAGATTAGACCTAACAGTGTTGGAAGTAAACACCGCATCATGTCATTTAGTGCAAGAAAAAAACTAATTTCCAAATAAAAACAAAACACATAGCGCTATTTTTATCAGCCCCAATCTGTTCATCTCCTCGCATCCAATTTCCTGCCTCCTCTTTACATCCTCATGCTCAGTGAGTCCAGCTCCAGATGTGCCCACTCACTTATCACTTAACTGTTCCCTCAACCAAACAATCCATTCCTGCCTGTGGAGGTTGTATAACTATGTTCCTTTTTGCCAAACAACGAATACTTAAAGATAGAGGTGATTTCTATGATTGTTTTTTTTTTTATTTTGTTGAGATTCACATGTGCACAGTATGTAACAGTCATTCTCGCCAGTGAGACAAAGAGCAGCTGGCCAACAGGGATAAGTACAGTAAATCTCTCTTTTAATGCCCTGCATCCTTTTTGTGTTCTGTTTTAAATCCCAGTGCTTAAAACAGGATTATGTGTGAGGTTAACATGCCACCAGAAACTTTTGATATTTGCTTCAAAATCAAGTTAAAACGAGTCATTTTGATTTGTTGGGTTGGACATTGTACAAATGTCATGAGCATTTTATGAATAAACAAATAATAATAGTTAACAGAGCAGCACGGATGGCCTGGTGCGTTTTAGGACATGTTTAACACTCATGGATAATAAATTAAACAGCTTGTGAGAGGAACCAGCCGCGTCATGGTATCTTCCACCTCTGAGAATACATGCATACTTAAATGCTGGATTTCCTGAGCATTTCATAGTAAGACTTGTACCCCATACCATACCATACCATGTCTCTGAAAACAAACAAAGCACCTGTCATTTTCTGGAGCGCAATCCAGCACTATCACATCTTCATAAATACATGCAGTGCTCATGAACACGCACACACCCACACACACACACACACACACACACACACACACAGTGAATGAGCATCAAATGACGGCTCAGATTCATGCCAAGGTGACGCATCACGGCATCAACATGCCAACAGAACCTCTGCCACTCACCTTGCAGTGCCAGGAGGGCCAGAGGCAGCAGCAGCAGTTCTTTTACTGTGGACATCCTGACAGAAAAAAACAGACTTGCAACTCTTAAAACACACACACACACACACTAGAATGGCAGACAAGTTTGCAGTAAGGGACAGAAGGAGGAGGAGACTCTCTCCTGATGGGAGTCTGGGTGTGGTTCCCCTCTGTTTTCCAGCAGATGGTTGCGATGGAGGGGTGGCTGTCATCCACTTCTTCAGCACTTTTAAATCCTGAACACAGGTGTGGCAGGCGAAGTTCTTCACCTCTCCAGACGTAAATCACTCTGCTTAGCTTGCACACCCCTCAGTGTGTGAGCATATAGAGTTACCAGTAGGAGGAATCACTCCGGGTTTCAGGTTTCAGCGTCTTGTCGCTTACAACGGGGCCTTTGTTAAACTATTTATAATCTGCCAATTTGAGCAGCACACCCAAAGGGCTTTTCAGCTCCACGATGAGCCGGACTCGGACTGCCTTAATCAGTACTGTCATTTATTAACTGGAAGACCGCTATCTCAGGCTGATCTGAAAGATGGCCAAGCTGTGCGACTGTCTGAAAGTTGTGCAGTAGAGCCGAAGTTCTGGAAGTCTTTTGAAATGTCAAAATGCATGAAAAGCCTTTGCTGCTCAGTCCACCATCAAATGGATCCAAATACGACCAGAGTGGAAGGAGGGGTCGCTGCTTAATGCAGTAATACAGCAATTTTCTACCACTCCTTGGAATTAACTCCCTTTTCTTACCAATATTCACTCATATGAGTCTGGTTGCTCCTTATTTCCACAGTCCACATTAACATCTGGGGTAAAGCGTCAGTGATCTCCTGCGGTCTTGTTTTGTTTTCCCCCAAGAAGATTCATGTGCTGTTTGTTGTTTTGCTTTGTGGTTTGCAGCAACAGCTCAGCTGTCTCTGTTCAGTCAAGCGTCCTCAGAGAAAGTTGGAAATCCGGCTTTGATCATCTCCAGGGGTTAATTACACTGCAGTCTACTTTCCATGTGTCTCTGGATGGCTGTGGATGTCCTCCTGAGCATTCCAGCCCTATGAGTGAAGAAAGTTGTGTGTTTAAACCAAACTGGAGATGACTATACCGTAAATCTCATGCCTTGCTTCAAGTGATTTTTCAAGAGCAGTCCTCTTACCTCTGGCTTCAACTCAAATCTTGCGATTTTGCTCACTGATATCCACAACACGTCTGGTCCTAAGGGTCAGATTTGGTCGACTTCACTCCCGTGTCTGATGATGTTATTAGTCCAGCTGCTGTCTCACAATCAGGAAGATCTGAGCATCACAAAAATACAAATCCCTTTCTCCTTCAGGAAGACACGCATATTGGGCAAAATCTATGGCAACATCGCATCTTCGTCCAGGAGACCAACGTGTCGAAAGAAAAGCCAGTTGGCGAACACATGGAGAAGGATGATCGGGCTGTGGGATGGGTGGAAGCTGGGGAGGGAGGTGCATTGCAGCAGAGACATAGAGAAAGTGATGGAGGAGGAGGTATCAGGTCATTGTCATGGCAACAGGGATTTTAGGAGGAACTCCCACACGCAAAACATGACACATGAATATTAAATGAATTTTGGAAGCTGACTTTGTAATATATCTTCTTGTGGGGCTTACGTGCAATAATAAGCATTACATTCCTCTAGCCGCAATATTATCTATTACTGTTCAAAGGTAGATATTTTTCCACTCCTGTATATGTATATCGCAAGTATTTTTGATAATCATTTTTGTGCTTCCATATTTGCGATTTTGCTACGGTGACAAGGTAAATCTTCCCACTGTGGAACTAATATCTTTTATATTATTGTATCATACCACAAAAATTGTTGACTTGATTCATACAAGTTGCTAGAAATACATCAGATTCAGCTGTTGGCTGCATGAGCACGAATATTTTTCGTAAGATTACGCACATCGTGGTGCTACAATAAGGACATTCGGAAATAAACACACGTGGTAGTTTACCTGATGAAGACACCAGTAAAAGACCCGGACGATGCAGAAGATCAATGTAAGATGTGATTGACAGTAAATATAATTAATAAGAAGAGGAAAATGAACTGATATCCGTCTGGTATTCTGCTGACAGAAAAGTGCCACCATGAGGTTCATGAGGTACCTGCAGACTCCTCTCTCATCTTGGTCTCTGGCGCCCCCTTCTGGCAGATGTCCCATATCATTGGCAAAAATGACCCATTAGAGACGTTACAGTTTTAGAGTCCACGATGGTGGACAACATCTCCTCTCCATCAACCAGCCGCTTCACGTCATAAATAATCTGACCCCACTGAATAAATGGATGAAAAATGTACAGTTGATTTCTCTTGCAGACCATTTGTGCATTTTGTATTTGCAAAAAAAAAATCCATCACACTTTTAAATTAAGACATGTATATTATCTGTCACAAATAATAATACACTTAGTGAAGTCGACCACAGACACATCACGAGCTCTCTTAAGAACATCATAGATGGGAATGAAAAAAAATCAGATGAACATGTATTAGTTGTGTAAAGGACAGGAAGCTGCTGTCAGGTTTTCAGTGAGATATGAATGTGTGTGTGAATGTTTGATGGTAGTCAGAGAGGCAACTGTGGCTACAGATGCAGTTTACCACCATCAGTGTGTATGAATGTGGAGTGAATGAATAATGTATCCTCTGTAAAGTGTCTTCAGGTCTGCATTAATTTCATCTACGGGTGTATCGTCAGTGATTACTTTTACAAACAGGCAGATTTGCCATTTGTAGAGACTTTTGACTCATATTAATTACAAGAGGTCAGTGCAGATGTGTCATTGGTTCCCTTTATGCAACTGTCTTTAAGCACCATTAGATGATGACAGAGTATCGGTACGCTATTTCATAAAAGAAAGATAATCAAGGAATCCCAACTCAGAAATGTGGCAAAAGCCCAGGAAGACCTGGAAGAATATTTCTCTGATAAGTGGAGGAAACTGTGGCTGTAGATTCACTGTCATTTATCATTTGACTCTTCACAAAGATGATCAGACTGTTACAACCAAAAGGTGGAAGGTCTGATAACGGTAAAACAAAAAATAAAAATGGTGGAATTGCAAAACCGGAATGCTTTCACAGAAGTTCAGAATACAATTACAGAAAAGAGACGATGGGTACAAAATTTTCGAACCTCAAGCAATGATATCAACCAAAAGAAGTCTCCTGCAGGCCAGATCTTATGACTGTGAAACATGTGAGAGTTGATCAAAACATTTAATCATACAACATCCCCCAATACATACACAAACCATAATTTAGCCAGAGAAGATGTAACTTGCATCGTAAAACATACGCAATCGTTGGAAACACGTAAAAAATTGGCAAAATGAATGTACATAATAGTAATTTTAACCTATTTGTGCGGAATGACTCAAATATTGTCTCAGGGGTCTGTCTCAAAGATGAACGCCATTACCCATACTGCCCTTCACCGATGACGTCACGGCGTCAATCTAAATTTTAACATGGAGGACCTCGTAGCCGTAGAGAAGAGTCCGGTATGAATTAGTGAGATTGTTTCCTGTTTTGCACTTAAATTGACCAAGTTCCCGTGGTAGGCTGTTATAACTCTACTTGTTCTATTGCAGATTTCCGTGGATGTTTGTTGCTCCATTTTAGTTTTTTTCTGGTCTGAAATGTTAAAGCGAGAACCTGCCAATTCATTCTGTTCTGTATAGTTGCTATGTCATGCAAGTTAGCTGCTAGCACTAGCATGATTCTGGGAGAGCGTAAGAAATCGATGAGGAATACGTAAAAACATCAAACACATATTTACGTTGTTTTTTTAAATGGTTGTGGTTGATTACGATAAGGTAACTAAATACTGTTTTTGGAAATATAGGTTTTCAGAGCCATTTGTCTAGTAGGAGCTAAGGCTAACGTTAGCTAGCTAGTCTTTGTAATGTGGTTGTTGACGAACACTGATTATGTCTGATATAAGTTATGTTTTGTGACCAATCCTATTTTTTCATCATTTTGCATGTAACCACTTTTTTATGATGTTTGCAGGAAGAAATGCCAGCAATTTTGAGCTCCAGACCCCAGACAGGTCTGTCCTTTCTGGCACCAGAACCAGAAGATCTTGAGGACCTTTACAGCAGATACAAGGTCAGACTTCAGTTTCAGACACTATAATATTTGCTAGTTGAAACTGCATGATGTATAAAAATCTGGAGCGTGAAACATTTTTTAAACTGTTGAACGCTTAACTTTCTAAATTCAAGTCTTGGCGCTGATGATGATGATGTTAAGGGGGCAGCTATTGATTTAAAACAATCTTGACACTAGGTGACATGACTGAGCAATCGATTCTGCAAATGCCACTTTCTTGGTTTCTGTCACGACAGGTTTCAATGTATTTCTTTATTTTCCACTGATCTTTCATCTTTCTTTCCTCCGTTGCATTTCATGTATCATTGTAGAAGCTACAGCAGGAGCTGGAGTTCCTAGAAGTGCAGGAAGAATATATTAAAGATGAGCAGAAGAACCTGAAGAAAGAGTTTCTCCATGCTCAGGAGGAGGTGAAGCGGATACAGAGCATCCCACTTGTCATTGGCCAATTCCTGGAAGCTGTTGACCAGAACACTGCCATTGTTGGCTCCACTACAGGTATAAATAAGTGTCTCATCAGATGCACCTTGATAATCCAGTAGAATACAGCGAACCGTGTAGTAAATCCTCTTTTATTAGAAATATTGTTTGTTTTTGATGGAATCTGTTTGGAGATTACATGGAGTCATATAGTAAAAGGCAGAGACCATACACCACGAAGTAAATAATAACAAAATACATGCACATCTGTATACATTCTGTCGGTAGAATTTACAGGGTGAGCTGATGGTCAATCCGCAAAAAACAAATTCATTTCTGGTGGTATGTAGCCGTTGCAAATTATTTGTAAAGGTTAATCAGGGTAGGCACGACGTGGAGGTGAAGAACCACTCCATGTGAAGCGGAATCAATGGTTCTGCAAAGTGCCTTTAAAAACGTTTAACGCATACCGACCTGTAGATTACCTGTTCCAAAGACACAGAAAGGAGATCATTAATTTCTGTTTTTATGTGTTGTACAAACCCAACTTGCATCGGGTGGTTCTTCAACCCCACGTCGCATCTTAAAACCATTAAACACACACCTATGCGCAGTATCCCACTCGTCAAAAGTCTCGTACTTTTGAAAGTCGTACTTTTGAAAGTCGAAAGAAATGTAAAATCATCCATTTTGCTGATTAGCAAATCAGAAAAGAGCATTCACAATTAATATTCGTACAAGTGAAACCAAAATATTTATTGATAAATGTTGACCAAAAATACATGATACAACCCATATTGGCTTTACTCTTGCATTAATTTATTTCTCAAGGACCACTGAAGTAGTTTCTGATTCAAATAAAAGATGCTTCATCTGAAGTCACATATTCTTTTTATGATATATATATACATTTATAGTTATAGTATTATGTAATTCAATTACGATTACTCTTTTTATTAATTTATATGTAAAATGCCATGTTAAGTTTTGAATGCGGGGGGGTCTACAAACGTTCAACTAATCTTATTAACTTGAAAATCCCAGAAATAATAATAAAAAAACATACATCCTGCCAAAAAGATAAGAATTAAAAATGGATGAAATTGCAGATCAAGCATATAATGCGTATGTTGAATTCTTAAACACATAAAGACTTGTGAGTGTCTTTTGAGAGAACCCAGAAGATATGTACGGTATGCTGTAGAACTTAAATTATTTAGAGTGAAGTTCATCTTTTAAACGTGTGTTTTCTTTTATTCACCATTCTGCCGCTGTCAGGGTCCAACTACTATGTGCGCATCCTGAGCACCATCGACAGAGAGCTGCTGAAGCCCAATGCCTCCGTGGCCTTACACAAGCACAGCAATGCGCTGGTAGATGTGCTTCCGCCTGAAGCTGACAGTAGCATCATGATGCTGACGTCAGGTAAATCACTCAGAATGTTCTGGATAGAATGCTTCAGGAAGATAAAGCAGCTCAACCACCACCTGAGGGTGGACACATGTCACATCTTTGAATGTTATCTGTCATTAGTGTCCCAAATATTGTTTTGAAATTTTTTACATTGGAAAAAACAGTTCACCATTACAGACATACTGTATCTGCCCACCATTGATTTTCAAATGTTTGACATGGTTTAATCACTGTGTATCTGCTCTCAGACCAAAAGCCTGATGTGATGTATGCTGACATCGGTGGTATGGACATTCAGAAGCAGGAAGTCAGAGAAGCAGTGGAGCTGCCACTCACACATTTCGAGCTCTACAAACAGGTCAGCCACTCGTGATATTCACGGATGTTTCAGCATTCTATATTCATGACACTGAATACTTCATTTAGTCAGGGGATTTGTTCCCTCTGGTCCTCAAATGCATATAGAAAATATCCACAACAACAAATTTGACTGGACTAAGTTGTTAGTGCGACTCAAATTACTCTCCTGCCTTCCTCAGATTGGTATTGACCCACCCAGGGGTGTCCTCATGTATGGACCTCCAGGTTGTGGCAAGACAATGTTGGCCAAGGCCGTGGCCCACCACACCACTGGTAAGTCCAGCAAGGCAGACTCAAATGTTTTAGACATTGCAGATTAATTAAATATTTGTCAAGGTGAAACTCAACCAGTTGGAGTTTATTTATACAGCACTTAAAAAGCAACACCAGCTGACACAAAGTGTTGCACATGAATATCCAACACAATGCAGGGGGATACAACAGAGAAATAATATAATAAATGAATAAATCAAGAAGAACTAAAATAATAGTTTTGTTGTTTTAAAAGAATACAAATGATAAATAACTAAAACAACCATCAAACACTAGCCAAGCCTCATGTGGGATTAAAAGCCATAGAATAAAAATGAGTTTTAAGATGATTCTGTCAGATCGAATGTGGACTCGGAGCCATTAACCACCTCTGTTTCAGTGAATACGGAAACCAAAGATGTTATGTCTTTACTAAAACAGAAGCAACAGCTGCTGTCAGTCATGTACGTATGTGAGGTTTTGTCTTACAGTCATGATTCCTTGACAATCTCTCCCTCCAGCGGCGTTCATTCGTGTCGTAGGCTCAGAGTTCGTTCAGAAGTATTTGGGTGAAGGTCCTCGAATGGTCCGTGACGTCTTCCGACTGGCAAAAGAAAATGCCCCAGCCATCATCTTCATTGATGAGATCGATGCCATCGCCACCAAGCGTTTTGATGCACAGACTGGAGGTATGAACGTGACTCGCAATGGAGACCTTAAAAATGTACTTGTCACGTTAGATGATTGTTTTTAAAACACCTGACGTTTTCTTCCACAGCCGATAGGGAGGTGCAGAGAATCTTACTGGAGCTGCTTAATCAAATGGACGGCTTTGACCAAAACGTCAATGTTAAGGTGAGCCATGTCTCCTGTGTGAGGGAGCTCTCAGGTGCTCCTCTGGGACTGTACCTTCTTTTGTTTGTGCGGGCTTACAGTGCTACTGGTCCCTTGAGCAGCTGACTTTGGCCATGTCCACACCAAAATGATCTTGTTTTCTTACGTTTTCCCAACTCTATATCCAAAAACTTGCATCCAAATGCATTCACGAACATGCATTGACAGATCAAGATCAGCTCACATTTTAAAAACACTGGAAAAAGTGCACTATGCAGACAGACTGACTCAGAAATAGAAACACTCACTACTTTAAACTGAACAGGATCAGTATGTTCTGATGTATGAATGAGACTGTATGTATGAATGTATGTCTGAGACTTTGAGGGGAAGATGTTGAAGGCTGGAGAATGTGGAGTGATACAGTGATTTACCGTCTATACGCAAAACGGAAGGCTGCATATTTTAATTCCTTCACCCTGAGACACGGTTTCAAAAGAGTGCGTTTGCAGCCCCCACGTAAAAAGGATCTGTCTGGACAAACGGCCAAAACGGTACAGAGCATGCGTGTCTGCACTCCAAATTGTCTACTGTATGGGCGGGCCCATCGCGTTTGCAGCCCTCCAGGAGTCGTTCATCAGTCATAAGTAGTTTGTTTGAGCGGCGCGCGCTAGACATCAGCTCAAGGAGTGACGTTGTTCAACAAATCAGCTGTGACATTGATAAGGATGATAAAATATTTTTTTCACCTTTCTTAGCATATTGAGAAACGTGATAATTCTGTAATTAAGTGACTGAAAATAAATGTCTACTGGCTGCATGTGTAGCAGATGTACTTTTTGGTGTTTGCACATTGAGTCCTGTTAAAATGTACTCAACCACCAAACTGCTCGCCCACCCCCCATCAACATTCTTTTCACACTGCCCATTATCTTTGTGTCATAGAAAACACCCAAAGGTTTTATTTTGATGGCCTTCAAACCCTTAAATGGACATTTTGCCCTTAAGATATCAGTCCAGACGGTCGCAAAAGAAAACATGGCGCCTTTGTGTTTCTAGGAAGTTCATTGTCTCTGAAGAATTCAGTCACACGCAATTTTCGGATGTCACATGGTGTTTTCAACCACATACCCTGTGATTTGGGGGGCTTGAGTTTGTAAAGAATTAGCTTGTAAATAAAGCAAACTCAGCTACACGTCAGTGTCTGTGTACAAAACTGTGATGAAAATCCACATTTCTGGATTGTAGGTGAGTTACAGACTGATGATGAGAATTTATGTCATTATGTCTTCAATTTACCTTCAAGGTTATACAATCTCTGTTGCCCTCTTAGGTGATCATGGCCACCAACAGAGCAGACACCCTGGACCCGGCCCTGTTACGTCCTGGTCGTCTGGACAGAAAGATCGAGTTCCCGTTGCCTGACCGCAGGCAGAAACGTCTCATTTTCTCTACTATTACTAGTAAAATGAACCTCTCAGAGGAGGTGGACCTGGAGGACTGTATCCTTTTGGTTCCATAACGGTCTATATGGTGTTTAACTGTTTATAACTAGACAAGAAATGACCTTTTCTTTCTTAAAGAGACTGTCCCTTTAAAGCATCTGAGACAAGAAGGCTGCACCATTTCCACTGCATGATTTGTGTGCAAGCCAGTTTTTGTTACTGAGACATTGCTTGTATTTTGGTCCAGTGTCTTAAGTCATTTCTCATTTCAATTTTAAAGCAGGAAACCAGAGGAACTTGTGTAGTAGTGTATTTACAGTAAATCCAGTAGTTTACCGTCTCATTGCTTTCATGGCAGTTTGGTGCTGAACAGGTCCAATAGGGTTTTAAAGCAGTGTGAGTGAACCAGAACAGACAAGCGGCAGTTTGACAGCTACACAGAAAGCAGAATCTTTTAAGCTCTGTAAGAAGAGATCCAGTTACATTACTGCCTCTGATGTAATTGGACGATTATTTATTATTTATTCGTTATAAAAGCATTGTAGCCTCCTTAACTTGTGTACAGATGTGGCCCGACCTGACAAGATCTCTGGAGCTGATATTAATTCCATCTGCCAGGAGGTGAGTGACAGTTTCATTTTAATACAATTTTATTTCTAGGACCACTACAAAGTGAACTACAAAGTACTTTCTCTTTATTGTGATTCTTTAACTCTATTGAAAATCCTGTATTTTTATGTGTGTTTCAATTTCTCAATATTGTTTCATCCTTTTATCTCAGGCTGGCATGTTGGCAGTCCGTGAGAACAGGTACATTGTCCTGGCAAAAGACTTCGAAAAAGCTTATAAGACCGTCATCAAAAAGGACGAGCAGGAACATGAGTTCTACAAGTAGAAAGCCACCGTTGGGGAGGGGAAAGGATCCACCAGACACCCAGCTTTATTCATTTCCACCTGTGTGTCTGTATCTAAAGTTTGTCCTTTGTTGATTTGCAGTCCCCTAGATAAAATTGATTTGTTTGGACTCAATTTACTCATTGCAGCACAAGGCCCAATGTCAGATTAGACTGTCTCCAGCCCTGAGAGGACACACAACCTTGTGACAGAGTGTTTTGTACAGACACTCTTGTCAATTCCTAAGAATAACTGGCCATGACTGGTTTCTATCTGTATGTACTCACTCAATGCATCATTAAAGTTCTATTAAAGATGTTTTCCATAAAGAAGTGGATTGTGCTTGTTTGTCTGCAGTGAAACATGGCGTTAGTCTGAAACACACAGATTATGTGTAATGTAGATATTTTTCCTGCCTGTTGAATATATTTCCATTTCAGAAACTGACAGAACACTGCTGCCTACCTGTATGAATACTGAAGTATACAGTGGTAGTGTAGGGTTAGTTTATCGGTAACTACATGAACTGGATATTTCCTGCAAAGTCGTCCGTGTAATTTTCTCTCTTGAGTGTGGTCAACCGTGAACAGATGATAATGATAAAACTATCATTAACGATAATTCTAAAACTCAACACTATTGAGTTTAACAAGTTTGGGAAATGGGCAAAGTTCCTTTCCAGCGAAATGTCGCAACTGAAAATTGTACTAGAAGCTTTAGTTTCCGTTGTTGTTAGAGTGACGACTACATATGCCGAGGGTTAATTCCCTTGAATGTAATGGGGGCTGTTTGGACCAGATGCTCTGGGGTTTCCTGAAGGCGGAGGCGCAAAGAGCCGAGTGGCACCAAAGTGCCTCTCACTCGCTCGAATCTCTCCGGACGTCAATGCGTCAACTTTAAAACATGACGGAATTGTAGACGAGACATGTATTTGCTCGGGATACCAGCGTCGAACTACGAATTCATCAACCGCGTCGACAGCCGTCTTCTCTGGTAAGGGTTAATTCTGTAAGTATATGCTCGACAGTGAAACAGCAATGTTTGTGGCTCCTAGCTAGTCAGCTAGCTAAGCTACCGACAGTCGTTCGGAAGTTGACGGTTTTCGGCTTGGCTCGTCTCTCCGGGCACAGCTGGATAGGATCGGTCGCAGTCGGAGGACGGGTCACCGCAGGCTTCCCTCCATGTTTTCTAGATTGTAATGTTGCAGTGTGTTTGACTTTGACTAAAAGCTAGAATATGTTCCGAGAAATGCACTGTGAGTCATGGTAAGTTCACGGCAGATCCAGTTGTAATACTTTGATACTCGATTTAGGAAACACTTACGTATATCACGAGTAAACGTCAAACATAGAAAGGGAATTGCGTTGTGTGTGTATTTAATTCTATTTGATTACATTGTACTGACGTTAACTTGCGACATAGCCAGCAGTCTAAGCTAGTTCAGGCTAGGGCGATTCGCCATACGTTCAACTTTGACCAAACAAAGCACTCGAAAGTTTCCCTGTTCAGAAGTTAGCTTGTACTGCAGCTAAATTACAAAGGCAACGGGGTGAAAAGTGGTTCTAAATGGTAAAATACCCTGAAGGGAGCTCAGGTCGGATTGTTATTGTCTGACAAAAGTAACTGGTGGGGGGCTTGAGTTAAGTTGCTTGCATGGACGCGGACTGATGAAAATACTGCGGTTCGTTCGCTTGATACGGAATTGAATGTTGTTTGCTTATGTCCTCCTGCGTATGTTCCTGAGCAGAACAAAAGGTTCTAAGCGCCTCCCCTCCCCCTCCAAACTGACACATTGATCGAATCCATACTTCAGTGCGTAAAGACAATACCGAGCTTCTTCTTCTGGGATTTTTCTTCTTCTATCAATGTTACTAGGGTGAATCGATCCCTTTGCACTTTTGCTACAAAAGTCCATCTTCCCGGGTGCAGCATTTGACCAAAACCCAAACTTCCTTCCCTCTAACAAAGCAGAGCACCACGAAGATCAAATCAGTTCTGGCAGAAAGTCAACTATAACCTTAGTACAGTAAAACATAACATGTACAAAGTTACAGCCAAAGTTCAGCCATGAAATTGCAACAATGTGACCACACATTCCACTGAAGATTGGCGTAAGAAACCATCTTAAAAGTACAGCTTTCCTGTGAGAGCTTTGACAACAGCCGTGCTTATTTTGGCTTGTCAATCAGTTACTCAAGGAACTGACATTGACCTGCAACAGTGGATACCACTGTCAAATTGATCATGTTACTGATTCAATCATGGGCAGTTTTGGTTAAAATTAGACTGTACCGTTACTTGGTTATTAGCTATTCATCCACATACACAGCATGAAGTTTACTGTCTTACATATTCTCTAATTATCTATTGTTATAACTGTTAGAAAGTGGCATCATAATTGTCAAAAGTGGAATTGTAAAGGTGTACACAAACAGATGTTACGTGACGTTTCCTGCATCAGGTACTCCCATTAAACAATTACGAGCAGTGAATTGTTTGGCATTGTTTGAATAGTTGAATGGTTACAAGACCTGTAGTGTCAGATCTCCATTTTGTTGTGTGACCTGTTCTTCCAGTGTGGTTGCTTTCATGTCCCGTGGGGGTTCTCTCACCTTTACAGTTGTCATTGCTGACTGCCACAGTTCAGTGTGATTGGATATGGGTGTGTCCCAGGTGGGTTAGTTCTATATTGCTGCACTATGGAAACAACAGGAGCAGCCAAAGGTAGAAAGAGTTGAGTAGTTTAGAAAGTGGGTGTTCCTCCTCCTCGGCGGTCTGTCCCAGTGGAGTTAGACGCGATGGAACGGCCTCTGAGACGTGTACCAGCTGCACCCGCGATGAATAGCCAGGGCTGATGATGGGTTGCCATGACAAGATGCTGGCACGCGTTGTTAGGCAGACACCTCCTTTCTCAAGGCATGTTTGCACATTATTTCATTGCCTGAACTCTCATGGGCAGTGCTTGGGAGCTGTTGCCTGCTTGCACATACAAAACGTGAATGTTTTTAGTTAGCCGGTTATGTCTGGCGGTGTAAATTGTATAAAGATGACTTTTTTCCATCATGCGGTAGCCAAGGAAATAAAAATGAGGCTGTTGTATAAGGGCTGTTTGCTGACCACAATTGTACTCCACATAAATTCTCCATGTTAAGTACTGAATGGCTGGTCTCAATCTGTATAACTGCTGGACTGTATTATCTTCTATCTATCTATTATCTATCTATCAGCCCAGATAGTGCATTATGTCGGCTTCCGGAAAAAATTCTGGGTGCCTAAACATTACCTATGTTTTTAAGGATAGGAAAATTTGCTTGAAAAAGTTCAATGACAAAAATGGTGAAATGAAATACAGAAGTAATAATCCAACAGGTGCTTGGGTACAATGGGTGAATCTGGTACAGGACGTGATATGCAGAGTCTCAGTGATTTCAAACATGTGATTTTAAGAGTCTGAAACCCTTTTGCCTAAGAAAAAAGTCAGTTAGAGCAGGCCTAGACATAACATTTGAGCCATTTCACATGTTTAGCTGTTTCATTTCTAAAGAAAAAGGAATATTTCCTCACAGTTTGTCTTCTGTTTTATTCTTTGATGAAAGCTCCAGGTGAGTAGAAGCTACAGACTGGTATTGGAAGCATTTGTAGGTTTGAGCAGATTTACTGTGAATGCCTGAAGAGCACTTATTGAATCGGCGGCATGTATAGGAGGACAGATGACGTGCTTAGACAGATGTGACAGACTCATCCTCTAATGCGTAGCCCTGCTATGCGCTTCAGAACGGTTAAGGGGTTAAGGCCTTAACCAGCAATGTCTAGGATTTCCACTTCATTTGCCTGTAGATATGCTCAACATATTATTTATTTCTTTTTCAGTATGTCTATCATCGCACACACCTGTTTTCAAGAACAATGCTTTCCTTCTTGTAGTGACACGCACCAGACAACCAACCTCAGCTTTATATGAGGGTCTGTGATGACAAGTAATAATTGGAAACCAGTTCTGAATGTATGGATTTAGAAGTGTCAACTAAAATAGCAGGGTGACACTCTGGTAAGCTCATGCTGCCTTTAGACTGACATGTTCCTTGTTTAGATTCAGTCTCAAATGTCACTGTACCGAAACAGGGATCAGCCACATCCCTAATCTAGTATGCACTCTGTTTGTTTGATGAGAACCAGCTGGGAATTTCTGGATCAGATAACCAGGAACTGTAAAATCTGTTCTAGTCGAGGGAATGATAGAAGTTGTAGATGAGAGTTAAACGACAGAATGGAAGAGGAGAGATTTGGGTCCAGTTGAGACCTAGTAGGAATGTCTGGTTGGGTAAATGTCCCTCTGTGGTTAGTTCCCCCCACTGTGAATGGTCTGACTCCTCGTTTAGCTCCTTCTGAGCCTGCTCTGTCGGTCAGAGGACCGTTCCTCTGAGATGGGAATAGCAGCGCTGACCCTAAGCTATAGTCCCTATATGATTAGTCTATATATATATATACATATATACCTCCCATACTCTTACTCCATTCTTATTTTCTCTTGTCTCCCTCGTATTTATTAATGTGTGTGCAAGCATGCATGTGTACTTACACTTACATATAATATTAATGGCCCATGGGCATGAAGAAAATGTCTTGTTTGTTAGCTGTCATGTGTCTTTTTAGGGGACATATTGCATGTTGAAGTAAAGAAAGGATCACATGCAGGGAAGAAGACAAAGGGTTGCACTGGCTTTCTGCAGTATGTTATTTGATGCCAAACCTGTCTGTTCTTGTTTTAAACATGGAAAGTATGGTTATCTGTGCAAGAGAGACAAAGAAGTAAAAAAGAAAATCTAACCAGACGTCTCTCCATCTCCCCCTTGAGCTCGTGTTTTCTTTCTTGCTCGGTTTTACTCCTCAGCCTTTTCATTAGCACGGAAATGTTTGTCTAATCTAGTTGCTGTGCTGCTCATATACCCGTTAAGTCTTATGTGTAAGGTTTGTTGAAAGGAGGTGCCTGCTGCCAATTTCCATATATCATAAACCAGCTCATCGTAGATGTGACCCTCAGGCGCCACAGCAAACTAGATTCATCCGTATCCCACTCAGAAAAACATTGCTGGGTTGCAGATGAATGTGACTCTGAAGAAATATTCTTAATTCATTCCCTGAAGGATTTTGTATGATGCGTCGTTGTGTAGCAGCTCAAACACGACAAAGATCTCATCAGCCATGATTAGTCTGGAAATCCATAGAGGTTAAAACATTTATAATCATCTAGTTAGCATGAAACAGTGTGTGTACCAGTTTGTAGGTTCCAGTGGCTTGTTTTTGTGCTCGTCTCAGAGAAAAGGTGCTCCTGTGGGATGAACCAGTCTTAATGGCATGGTCTTTATAAACTATATCCATAATCTATAGTGTTCTTACAAGGTCTGCGCAAATTGAAAGGGGTCACTCTCCCATCTGCCCACATTTCAATTTGCAGATCAAAACAACTGCAACAGCGAGCAGAGGCTTTCCTCTTCTTTTAATCCATCTACTCCTTTGACTTTCATTTTCTTTGAATGTAAAATCCTGTGAAATGTCAAAGCACAAAAGAGAAAACCTCTCTCCCCATTAAAGCACTCTGTCTGTCTGTTATTGCTGTCTCTCCTTTCTCTGGTGTCACTTTGTCTTCTTTACAGGATTTGTTTTCTGCACCTGATTTAATTTAATTGATTTGACATTTAAAAACAGATTAAGAACCCGACATGCGCAACTACTCGGAATGCTGCCTTTTCATGCCTGACAGTGTCTCCTTGATAATTACATTATATAATTTGCTACCTTTTTTATGAGCTCTGGAGAAAAGCATCATTGGCTGCAGTACATGAAGCTAAGACGATTAAGTGTGGCGGTATTTGGGTATCAGTTGTGTTGAACTCTCAATTTCCCTGTTAACTTTTCTGTTTTATTTCCGTCCCTCAATTCTGTAATTACTTTTTGAATATTGCACAATTCTGTGTTTTTTTTGAGTATTTGAGTAAACAGTAAAAAAATATTCATTGTCATGCATTGACTGGCATTAATATAGCTTTTATATATATATATATACATATATATATATATATATATATATACACACACACACACACACACACACACACCTTTTCAGCAGGGAAACTAAACATGCATTTCTTACAGGAAATAAATAGAGGAATACAGGAAATGAAATAGATTATATTCATATAAATATTGAAGCACAGAACTGAAGGAAATTTAAAACCAGAATTAAAGACAAGGAACACATCGAGGAATGGAAGTATACACAGAATCAGATCAGACTGTTGCCACATTCGGCTTGTTCAGGTAGAAAATATTTGTCTTTTCATGTAAAAAGTGTGTGAACAAAAAAAACAGCATCCTGACAAGTGACTGTTCATTTGAAGTCTGAGACACTACTCATTTATTTTAAAGGTTCATTTTGTGACATTAATGACTTGCTTTCTTAAAGCATAAACTGCGGGAGATGTTCGAATGCTGCACTGTAAAATCAGTAATGTATTTGCTGGTGTGAGGCTGGCAGCTGCTCAAATTAGTTTTCTTTCTCGTTCTTGCCAGCAGTCTCTAAGCACAGAGTGGGATTAGGATTAGTGGTCTGAGGCTGACTACTTTAACAAGCGCTAATTGATTTGTTACCAAGAATGTGTTGGCTGCCACAGCAGCAGAGCAGGGGCAGGGGTTGTGCAGGGTCAACAGTGACAACATTTCAGCAACATAATGCAGCAGGGGCACTGAGTTCATTGGCTGCAGGTTTGTTAAGTTTCATCCACACAGCCGTATGTGGTTTCCTTCCTGCCAGGCACTGTAGGCGGCAGACGTCTCTGCAGGGAAGCATCTGCTCTGTAGCCCTCGCAGGGTTTGATTAGTCAAGGTTATCCAACTGTGCTGTTCAGTCTGCGTGTAAACAAACACAGTCTATTTGCTGGGCCTGTATTGCACACAGTTAGTCATTGTTTGCATGAGGAAAACATTGTGCTGTAAGTACAACGTTGCTGATGTCAGTTTGGGCTGTCAGTCATGGTAAGTGTCTCACCACATCTTTTGTGTTTGTATCTTTCAGAGCTGTGGTCGGGAGGGCGGTTCAGGTCCTGTCCGTCCAGTGAGACTAGTTGCCGTTGACCCTGTAAGCTGCTCCAGGCGCCTCCGAGCGGTGGATTGCGTCAGTATGGGACAATAGGAATAGGCATCAAAGCACTCCCTCCTCATCCCTCATATCCTCCCCCATTTCTTTTTTTTCCCCCAGCCTGACTCTTCCCCAAAGCCCTCCCCCTAACTAATGTACAGTCAGCCAAACACATCCAAGCCCCTGAACACTCCTCCCACACTGGTTACGGTCCACTCCCCCTGTCGTTGCAGCCAGTCAGGCAGGGAGTTGATGGAGGCTGTATAATCCTGTGCAGAGTAAAAGGACTATACGGCTGTATTTGCTCCCTTTTTTCATGGCAGCAGTTGTTGCGGAGGCCTCCCTCAGGAGAGAACATGAGGGAGAACAGAAGGCAGCATAAAGCTCACAAAGGGAGGAAAGAGAGAGCGAGGGAGAGACACTGACGCTGTCATTTGTTTGACAACAGGAGAATGAGCTTCAAAGGGAAACAAGTGGAATTCATTGGGGGGTGAAACCACACGATGTGGGACTGGCATTTCCACCCCACGCTAATCGAAGACTGGACCTACAATCCCCTTTGGAGATATTTACTGCATACCTACCTGCAGGAAGGAATGCAGTGAAGTAAAGGAAAGCAGACAAGACAGTTTTTCCTCTGGGCTTTTGATTTTTTTTTTCTTTTTATATTTCCACACTCTTTGGTGGACTTCTGGATTTACAGCTTTCCAACAGTGCCTTGTTGTTTCACTTTTTTACTCATCTTGATTAATATATAAATCTTGCAATAGATTACACAACCTTCCCTTCAGTAATCATGTTCTATGTTTGTCGCCATGATTTAGAGAAGGCACATACTAATTGAAAGACTCCATTAGATACAAAACTGACAATCGCCCTCTTGCATTTAGTTTCTGCCCCGATTCAAATCACTGTAAAACAAGTTGCCTAAGTTCAGCTTGACTTTGGCCCCATCCTCCGGTGGGCCTCTGCTTTGACGACTGACAACGATCGCCATGGTTAGTTTCCAGTCCAAATGGCGCTACCTTTTCATGTTCTTGGGTATCCAGCTGGTGGTCATGGCACTGCTGTCCCGAGAAGGCTACCAGAAGAGGGTCACCTACTTCATCCGCATCTTTCGCAAGGCTGACAACCACACAGCAGCCAGTATCTCTGGGGGGGATGTATATGCTAATCTGTCACACCTAACCAAGGCTCAAAACCACAGAGAAGACATGCCCTTCTGTCGGAAGGACTCTCCTCTTGTAGGTGAGTATCTGTACCTATGTTTCTGCTCATGTCTTGGGCGGTTGTCTGCTGTGAAACACAGCTTGGGTATGGGTGTGTGAGAGATGTTGTATAACTGTATAACAAGTATTTTCAGCCCTCTGGATTATGTAGAAGGGTCTTCCTCACACTTAGGCTGTAAGCAGTGCTATGATTGGTTATGTAGCATCCCCACCAAAAGATGGTTTGAGTCCTTCACTGATGAATCATTTTATTTCCGTTCTTCACCACCCATACGCTTCAATAGATTGTCAATAAACTTGACGATTCACAGTAAGAGGTAATGCATAAACAAAAACATAGGGAACATTAGTGAAGTTAGCTGAGGGATAGCTAGAAATATACTATCAAGTTAATGAAATAACTTGAACTTGAAAAATAGCATAAAACGAATGAGGAAAGAATGAAGCTATACAACTATCATTAAAAGAAAAATATATGAATAACACAAGACAGGAGAGAGACAGCTAATAAAGTTGATAAATAAGGGGCTAGTTAAATGTGTAATCTGAAAGTACAACTAACCTTGTGCCTCCTCGGGGGGTGCTAGAACTTTTAGGAGTGTAGAGATAACCCTTCCTGTTTCTGTACATCCTTTCTATGCTGCCTTTCAGTTACTCTACCCCTTCTAGTACTGCTGTCAACAAATCGTTGCCATGGAAATGCGGTAACCACTTTACAGGAAGTTCTTCAGTAAATTTCAAAGTAAAGGATAAAAGCAAACAGGCAAAAATACGTACAGTTAACAGACTGGGTCTGTTACAGGTTACTTGTAGAGATTGTCTGGTACAAGTGTCTCCTACAAACATACTTTACGTTGTAACTTCACATCGTGGACAGCCTCTGGAAGTTACTTCATTCAGGCAACATATTGTTAATTAAGAGCCTATTGTAGAGCTGTGTTTTAAGTTTATTGTTACTGCTGTGGCCGTGTTGTCTGTTTGACCCATCCACGATTCTCACCCTATGCTCACGTAAACGTTCTTGCTAGAGAACATCTGTTACTGTTCTGTTCATACACCCAGATTCCAAATTTATGGGTAATGCCAGGATCTGGCTTTCTGGCTTCCTTTTTCAAATCGGAACTCAAGATGCCAATGCTTTTGGATCTATGATAGACCGCTTCATGTCCTGCCGGCCAATGAACCAATGAACTACAACTATTGACTATTATAGTTATAATATGATATAATATGACGGGTTGACTAGTCATCTTATGAGTTGTACAAAATAAAACAAACAATGGCTGCCATGTTTTTCTCATCTTACATACAGTGATAAATAGGCTAGCTATTAGCGCGGGAGCTAACTATCTTACAGAGGTGCATCTGAACAGTCGCAAACGTTTCTCCTCTTCAAATGTTCATGCGTAGCTGGGGTAGCCCCGTGGAATGACAGTTTCAGCTTACAAACACTGGATATTACTGTTTTTTGGTCGTGTTGAGAGTGACGTTTTCCTAAACTTTGGACCTTTTGTTGTGCGTTGGTCTCATTTCCAAACTCTTCCCGTGTGGCAGTTGCTAATAATCAACTATGCATGTGCTTTCAGCGTATCAAAGAGTTGAAACAATGGAGCTGGTGAAAACGTATTATTGTTTCGTCTGATCCAGGGATAATTGACATGAATATGAATAATATATTCATCAGACACTTCAGTTCACACCAAAACATTCCGAAGAATGGTGTTGACTTCTCCAGTAGACTCCGAGACACTCAGAGAATCTGTCAAGGTGCATTTGAAAGACACTTGTATGTTGATTTGCCCTTTTAGATTGTCTGTATGTAGGGGCTACACCTGTGTAAGTTATTTATCTCTCACCCACATCACTTAAACAACCTGATCCTATTCTTTTAACCTCTGGATTCACTCTCAGATTTCTGCTTTCCGGACTCAGCCCTTTGGTCCTTTGTTTCCACTATAATGCCAGGAACTGTGAAGCACATGCTGAGAAGTACTGATAGAAACTCATTGAGGAAACGGTTTTTCAGGTGAACAGAAACCATTGTGTGCAACCCTGGTTTAGCGCTTTACCATAGACATGAAAGTCTTCATAAACTTATATGGCACTGGTCTTGGCTCCATAAAGGTATGAATTATATGATATGAATATGAATTAGTACAGTGTGATATAAGAAGAATGGGAATAACATGGGTATGTTTTTGGTAATTAGCAAACAGTTCTCACATTTCACTAAAGTTATTGTGAATATAATATGATACTGTCAGTATCAGGTATATGTTGCGTTACATTTTATTTGATTGCTGTATAAATAAAGTTTGATTGAATGATGTTAAATGGAGAGGCTGTACCTTGTGGCCACGTTCATTAAATGGTTGGTTTATATTCTGTTGGTACAGGTGGGCCGATCCATGTCAGCTTTCCATCAGGGCTCACTCTAGCAGAGGTCCAGAGGAAAAACCCTCTTGTGGTGCGCGGAGGACGCTACAGGCCGCCTGACTGCGAGGCGAGACATCGAACTGCCATCATTATTCCTCACAGACATCGAGAACACCACCTCAAGTTCCTGCTCTACTACCTACACCCTTTTCTGCAGCGGCAACAGCTCAACTATGGCATATATGTCATTCACCAGGTGAGACGCATCCAACTGATTCACTGAACCCTCATCACAGCAACAGCAAACCTCCTTCCCTCAGTGTGGTGGAATACCGCCCTCTAGTGTTTAATCAATGAGCGGACGCAGGAGAAAGTGAATCTACTGTAGATGTCATGTCTCATTCGGATGACAAGCAAAGTGTCTTTTTTGCAGGCTGGGAACTACACCTTTAACAGGGCCAAGTTGATGAACATTGGTTTTCGGGAGGCCATGAGGGAGGAAGACTGGGATTGTCTCTTTTTCCACGATGTGGACCTCATTCCAGAGGACGACCGCAACACATATGTATGCGACTCCAACCCCAAACACTCAGCCATCGCTATGGACAAGTTTGGCTACAAGTATGTCCTTTTTCTTTGAATGGTTACACCTCACCAATAGACCTAAGACACATTTAATGTTCTACGTCTTGTCTTTGTCTTGGCAGGCTTCCATACAAAATGTACTTCGGAGGAGTGTCAGCTCTGACACCACTGCAGTACCTGAAAATGAATGGCTTTCCCAACAACTACTGGGGCTGGGGAGGAGAGGATGACGACATTGGAATCAGGTGAGAATAACATCAGTGCGTTTCCCTTTTAGGCTCTTGTGTGGGCTGATTCCATTTAAGTGTTTGGTGTCAAAGCTGGCTCTCACTTGCCCCCTAAAAAGCTCAGTTGCTGACCATACTAAATAAGGATTGTTTTTCTTTTTCACCGGTTAATCAGTACAGTTTGCATAATGCTGTTGACTTCACCATGAATCTTTTTATACATCACTCGCTTGGCATTTACTTGGAACCCTGGCAGCACTTGGCTGCCTGTGCTATAGTTAAGAGTAGCTGTATCCTGACTGACAGTTGATCCTCTTTTTATTCATCAGTGAAATTGCATGACAAAAACAGGCACTTGACATGGTGAATACATAAATAGACATGACGGGAAAACACACACAACCAGAGACAATAATCTTAAATGAATCCATAAAAAGGTGTCAAATGTCCATGTTCAGCTCTACACAGTAGATGACTCACTGGTTCTTTGTTGGAGCAGGAGGCTGGGGCATGGTGCAGGTGGTGGAGAGAGAAAAATAAATGAATAGATAAATAAAAGAATAAATAATAAAACCTGAATTGAAATGCATACATGTAATGTTTACAGAATATAATTCAGTCTGAACTCATAATAATAATATAACGCCACTCCACCTACTGTGGATCCAGTAGGATGAACCCAGATGGATTGTGACATTTGTGACTTTTCTTGTCAGAGTGTCTTTGGCGGGGATGTACATCACCCGCCCGTCCTTGAGGGTGGGCCGCTACAAGATGATAAAACACAAGCTGGACAAAGGCAATGATGTCAACCCAAAGAGGTACAGGCTGTAACCATTTGAGAGAGAGAGAGAGAGAGATCTTAACCTGTGATGAACGTGAAATACATCAGATCCCTCTGACCTGTGTAACAGAATGCGTCTGTGTTCACTGCTCTTTCTTCACTCCACATCTCAAGGTTCAACATGCTGGCCAAGACACGGCAGACCTGGAAGACGGATGGCATGAACACGATTGAATACGAGATAATGTCTCGGGAATACCTTCCCCTCTACACCAACATCACTGTCAACATCGGCACTGAGACCGGTCTGCATCCACTGCCGAGAACATCGCAGCCTCCAGCCAAAGCTGTAGCCAAATCTGCAGCTGTATCCAATGCGGCAGATCCAAACGGCACTACAACGCTCCAAGAGAGCCGCTCAGAGAAAGTCTGACCACTAGTCATGTCTCCTTCTGCCGTGAGTAGGTTACTGTAGGATGACACCCGTTCTCCTTGGGGTGCCCAAGCTTTTTTGTTATTATACTGGAGGAATTAAGCCGTAGAGAAGCATCATCACACTCAGCTACAGTTGTTTTTTTTTTTCGCCTGAGGACAAACACTCGTCTGATTGTCAGACACTCGATTGACTAAAAACACAACAATAGAATCAAATGTCGCCCTGCTCTCGATGATGTCTCCCTGATCACTGATCATTCTTCCAAGAGAGCTGCAACATGGAGAGAGAAAGGTAAAAGTTGGACTCTGTGAGTTTATATATCTGCAGCGCAGTGGTCGCTGGTTAAACCTTGTGATGCCTTAGAATCATTGGATTTTTGTCTTTTCACTTGGACCTTACGTGATTTTGAATATGACGTTTTAAAGGAGCGATAGCTGCAATTTTGAAGCAGTTGTTAGCTTTTCTGTCCACAATTCAATGAATATGATTGGAAGGGATGTTTCCTTGTTTGTGACTGAGTATCTGAAGCTGCTAGAGTTAAGGACCTTGACAGACCGTGTGCGTCACTGGCACTGCTTCATCCCATTACTGCTTCCTGCAAAACAGCGTACACATCCCCTCTGTTTTGACCTGACACGGCATCTTCAGTGCTTTCAGGCAAATCAGTGGATTACAACAGAGCCTATCTTTTTATTTCATTGCATGAAATTATTTTTGGGGTTTTGCTTATTTGCCTTTATCAAATAGAGAAGAGTCTTCAGTGCAGTAGTAGTAGGACACAGGGTTCACAGAGACAACTTGTCATATGCAGTATATCTTTAACCTTTACGTCCACAATACCTGAAGAGTTACTTCTGCCACCTCTCTCATGAGGGGTGAACAGTACGTTAGTTTTTAAGCTCAGTATCTTTCTAAAGACACTATAGGACATATCTCTGATTACAAGAGAACGTCTAAAATTCTAGAGATGTTGACAGGCTGCCAATGCAATGCGTCCATTTCCCTTCCCGGCCATCTTTGACTCAGTATCTCAGCAGGTAATCATCACACAGTGACATCTGCTCTGTTTCTTCCACTATGCTCGCGTACTGCACACTGACTCTCCGCCCTGCTCCCTACTCTTTTCCAAACTTGACAGATTGAATTGTTTACATGACAGCCAGCGAGCATGGCACCCAAACAGACTGGAACCAAAGATGACTGCACAGAAAGCTGTGGTGATGGGCAGAAAATGTGTGTATATCATGAAGGATTCTGGAACACGATCACTCTGTCTTAATGGACAGGCCTTTTATTTGTAGCCTCTTGTTAGTTGAGTCAGTCTATCATGTCACATGATGAAGTCCCATGCATTTTTTTTTTATTAAAGGGAGGATATTAAATATATTTTGTCGCAGTAGACAAAGGCTGGTTTCATGTCATTGTGATTTTTAGTATGAAATGTGAATTCATATAAACTCCTTTGGCCTTAGCAGCATACCCAACAATATTATTATTATTTCATCTCTTGGATACTATATCATATCTGTATATCAAATCTAGACATGCATGTTAGATGACGTATTATACGAGTTTGGGAAGTCTTCTGTGCACATTATGAGGATGATACATATCAGTACCCACTTTGAAGCATGCTGAGTTGTTGCAAACTTTTTCTGACTGTACCTGTGAGTTTCCATCTAATGTGGACTGTAAGAATAGAAGTTATAAAGTTGAGCACAATGCACAGTGGCCAGCCATTTACTGTCTTTTTTTTTTAAGACTTAGTTTTGTTTTTTTGCCTGTTTCGATGTGGATGAGTTCACCAAGCAGTTCTTTCAGGGTAATACTGAAACGGCTGAGGACACTGTTGCTTTTTTCTGCTCTTTATGCATTCAGCACAGTCTGGAGTGGCCTTAATTTCATTAATAAACTGATTCTTCAAAAGAAACGCTGACATTTTGAATCATTGGGTTTTATTGACGGATGGTTATATATGTCTGGATTGAATCTGATCCTGTGAACAGCACCATCCAATGGCCAATCAGATGTCCGGAAAAAACAATGACCTGCCCATTCCTCCACATAAGACAGGTGGTGAGGAGAGAGTTACGGCGTGAAAGAATCATCCAGGACCGATCTGACCTGTCAAATTTTACCGATCCTCACGCCCTGGACCACAGACAGTGTACATCACCCTGAGGTTCTTTGACACGGGTCGTTTCCTGTATTCAGTGGGAGATGTGGAGCAACTCATCACAAACACCGTCCGTCGGTGGTCCTCTGACCTCACTGATTTAAAAGATGAGTTCGTTGTCTTCACGAGACACTTATACACCATACACCATACATGTGGTTCAGTGAAGGAAACAGTGTCATCTCCACTCTCCATTCATGGTGTTTGAGGGTTCCCCCTTTTTTTTGAAGAGGGACATGATATTTTTTCTCTTTGCCCCTGATCATCTCTAACACAGATCCATCAGATAATAAGGTTTTTTTGTGGGATTCACTGTTTGGATTTTAGCCGTAATAAATGAAAGTAAACAGCAGACATTTGTGTCTGTAGTTTTTTTTTGCTCAGCCCCCTGACGACTCGTGGGTTTTCAGAGTCTCCTAATACAGACGATCAACTTGGTATATTGATATGATTGAATTGAATTTCAACACTAAAGTTGAAAGGTGACGCTTTAGTGTTTGTATGTTTGATCTTTTATCTGGGAAAAAAATAAATCATGTGATTTTGTGGGATTCACAGATGTTGTAGGTTCATTGAGGCATTAACAAACAACGTACACATTTATACAGTCTGAGATGTGTTGCCAGCAGCTTTGTCGTCTTCTGGCATCTTCCATGGTGTTTGTCGTTTCTACAATCACTGACTTCTCCAACTTTTCCAGCATTAACCTCTGCGGCCAGTGAGAGGCGCTCTGTCTCCCGTTTGTGCGCTGATGATTGTGATTGGTCTGTTGCCTCGAACACACCTCTTATACGTGCACGTTCACGGGTCTTGATGAGACAAACGTGGGCTGAATTAGCGAGTTGATATCCAGCTTCGTGGTACTGATTATCGTGATCGCCATGGTGTCGCTAAGTCAGTCCTGGATCAATCGAGTTGATCCAGGACTTATTAATCGAGCTTCGTGGTACAGCCCCCTGATAGGGTTCTGTCCATAATCATCGTCGTCGTCATCATCCTGGTTAGGGTTAGGGTTAGTGTTAGGGGTAGTTGGGGTTATCATTGTTGTCATCATTATCATCATCTTGGATAACAACGATGATCATCGTCACATCAACATCATCGCCATCGTCATCATTATCATCTTCGTCATTGTCATCTCCATTGTCATCATAATCATCATCAGCGTTGTTGTCATCATCTTCGTCATCATCTTTGTCATCATCATCGTCGTCGTTATCATCATGTCGTCATGTAACGTGACACCTCGTGGTGATTTAGGATGTCTTTTTGATGGTCTGTCTGTTTTGCACGCTGGGAACTACACATTTAAGAGGGCCAATTTGATGAACATTGGTTTTCTGGAGGCCATGAGTATGAAATGTGAATTCATATAAACTCCTTTGGCCTTAGCAGCATACCCAACAATATTATTATTATTTCATCTCTTGGATACTACATCATATCTGTACATCAAATCTAGACATGCATGTTAGATGACGTATTATACGAGTTTAGGGAGACTTTTGTGCACATTATGAGGATGATACATATCAGTACCCACTGAGGAAACCTGAAGCATCATCATCATCATGGTCATCATTGTTGTCATCATCTTTGCCATCATCATCTTCGTTGTCATTGTCGACTTCATCATCGTCGTCATTATCATCATCAAGATAATGATAATGATGATGACGATGATGATGATGATGCAGCCGCCGCCGCTGATTTGACAGCCGCCTGACGAATTTGACCAAAAAGTCAAGGGATCAAAATTGGCTCAAATTCGCGTCAGTTGATGCCAGTCGGCCGCCGACACCCATGGCAGTTAGAAATTTGACCAAAAAGTCAAGGAAAAAAATTTGGCTCAGATTTGTGTTTTTCTAATTTTCTCGACAGCCGCGGACCTGAAAAATTGGACCAAAAAGTCAAGGGATCAAAATTGGCTCAAATTCGCGTCAGTTGATGCCAGTCGGCCGCCGACACCCATGGCACTTAGAAATTTGACTAAAAAGTCAAGGAAAAAAATTTGGCTCAGATTTGTGTTTTTCTAATTTTCTCGACAGCCGCGGACCTGAAAAATTGGACCAAAAAGTCAAGGGATCAAAATTGGCTCAAATTCGCGTCAGTTGATGCCAGTCGGCCGCCGACACCTGCAGAGGTTCGATATTTGACCAAAAAGTCAAGGAAAAAAATTTGGCTCAGATTTGTGTTTTTCTAATTTTCTCGACAGCCGCGGACCTGAAAAATTGGACCAAAAAGTCAAGGGATCAAAATTGGCTCAAATTCGCGTCAGTTGATGCCAGTCGGCCGCCGACACCATGCAGAGGTTAAACATTTGACCAAAAAGTCAAGGGAATAAAATTGGCTCAAATTCGCGTCAGTTGATGCCAGTCGGCCGCCGACACCTGCAGAGGTTCGATATTTGACCAAAAAGTCAAGGAAAAAAATTTGGCTCAGATTTGTGTTTTTCTAATTTTCTCGACAGCCGCGGACCTGAAAAATTTGACCAAAAAGTCTAGGGATTAAAATTGGCTCAAATTCACGTCAGTTGATGCCAGTTGGCCGCCGACAC
>CAAKHB010002539.1:0-22074 GCA_901007665.1 Aeoliscus strigatus
TATTGAATAACTTGATAGCACTGCATCTAATACACTTCCAAACACACACACACACACACACACACACACACACACACACACACCATTCATGCATTCTTCCATATTCTGTAGGATGATATGACATGTCTTGGAACATAAAATGAAGTAACAAACCCCGATACGGACTGAACTTTAGCCTTTGTGAACCATCCCACCCCTAAAGGGGACATGCCGGCGATGCCTCCCAGTAAAAATAGGACAGATCAGAGTGCGGCCTCAGGCTCCGGTGTCCCACATGTCACAGGACACACGGGCACGTAGTCAGTGCACGTACAATCACAAAGAAACTTGCACATACAGCAAGAAAACACAGCCGCAGACAAATGAGCACAAACAGGCTCACAGGGAACGTGGAGAGAAACAGACGTGACCACCGGATTCACACCGGAACAGAAGGACGACGTCACAACAGATGACATGTCTGCGATTCTGGACCCACTGACATAGTTCCTTTGACCTGCAGCTCCACCTGCAGGTTCTTCAGAAATATGTCTGACGTCTCATTCCTTGTTAGTGTTTGAGATCATCCATGCATGTGTAAGTGACCAATATGATCCCTGTTAAAACTGAGTCTCACATGTGTTAATGGATCTTTGACCATTTATCAGGGTTCTAAATCAAAATGTGTTTAAATGTTCTATGGATCAGCTGCGACCATCTCAGCCATCCACCCTAAATAACCCCCCACCCCCCCGGTTCCTTCCACGGAAACCATTTCTATTCCAGAGTGCCCCCACACCTCCTCCTCTAGCGCCTCCTCTCCTCCAGTCTGTTTCTGAAATCCGACAAAGGCCTGAGTTTCTACAGCTAATACAAATGGGAGAGAGAGAAACTGAGGGGGGGGAAAGATGAATGAGACATGGGGAAAGAAACAAAAAAAAAGGAATGTGGATGCTCTTAGCATTCTGAAGGGATGACTCACTCAAACAGCTTCTGCAAAGGCTCTGAACACAGGAAACACTGTGACACTTTATACATATTTAAACACTTTGTGTCCAGACTGGACATGCTCTCACTGGGAATCCTTTCAAACAATAACAAAAAAGCTAGTGGGAGGGGATTACAAAAACATTCATTAAATGCTCGCAGAGAGCAGTAGAACTCCTACAAGTTCCAACATGTAGGAATTATTTCTTGTATATCATCTGGTCAAAATGTCAAACCCCGTTCCTGTTCTTCCATGATGTCATCACTGAGCTACTCAATGTAACTGTCAACATACAGAAAGGTGATGGGGAACAGGGCCGGAGGCTACGAGCCACGGAGAGCAGATATGATGGAACGGCAGCATGTCTGCGTGGGTTCATGGAGGAGGCTGCAGGTTGGACTGTTAGTACGTGGTGGGCCCACACATCAGTGCAGAAACATTCCCACTTACCAGAGCCTTTGTCATGGCCCAGAGGCTGCATGGGCTGAGGAGGATGCATGGAGCTGTGTGTAGAGTGGGGCTGCTGCTGGGGGGGCGGGCCAGTGACCTCCTGTTCCGACTGGCCAGTCCTGTTCCACATGTTGACGGAGCCTCCGCTGTATTTACCTGGAGAGGAGTTTTGGTTTTTGAATAAATGGTGAGTAAAGCCAAATTTATATTTGGGCGTTAAGTCAACGGCGTAGGGTCTGCATCAACACGCTGCCTTCAACGTACACTGATAATCTGACAAAAAGTGAAACGGGGGCTAAACAGAGAAACAGAAGCACGGGTCAGGTCAACGCAGACACACAAAGGGACCCTAAGAAGATTCGGTAGTTCTGTTCAGGTCTTACCAGGGTCCCCCCAAGCTGCAGTGCCATCATCGATCTCCATCCGACGACGAACGGACTCTGGAGACGGCTCCTCCCACCCGGTTGCTGTTTCCTCCTTCTGGCCCAGTGAGGGCATCGGACCCCCCAACCAGCCTGACGCAGGAAACAAACGATCATACTCGTGTCCAACACCGACCATCTGAAGCAGTGTTGGCCGTCAAGGAGGTTGGACCGACCTGTGGGCTTGTTAGGGCCTTGACCTCTGTTCATGTTGGAATCAGGACCTTTCCCCCACTCGTTGGAGGAATTACAGGGCTTGGGATTGGGCTCCCCCCAGCTGTGGTTCTTCATTGGCTCTCCCCAGCCCTGGCTCTTACTCTGGGGTTTGTGGACTGAATCGCTCCAGTTGGATCCTGTGTTTGAAGTGTTCTGGTCTGGAGTATTTGACCCCCCGCTCCCCACCCACGTGTTACTGCTGCTGGTGTTGGTTCTGCTTGGCTCACTCCAACATCCGGAGCCGGATCGGTCGCTGTCACTGTCCCAGCCCACTGACCCAGCACCTTTCTGGGGCTCCCCCCAATGGTTACTTGTTGCTCTGACGCAATCTCCACCAGCTCCCCATCCGTCGCTTCCACTGCTGGAACCCCAGCCCTGCTGCGGTTTGGGCGCATTAGTCCAGGTGTTGGATCTGAGGGACGTACAAGTTTTGACTGGAATGTTTTTATTTCGGTTTGCTGCAGACAAGATGCAGGCGGAACTATGAGTAAATTACCTGTCGTCCTTGTTGATGTTGTTGTTCCAGGTGTTACTCATGTTGTTGCTCCCTTTGTAACTTGAGCCATCATCCCAGCCACTCTTCCCGCTTCCCACTCCTCCGCCTGTCGGGACTTTGCTGTCCCACCCAGAGGTTGTTCTCTGCTCTCCCCAACCAGAACCACCTGCATCTGGGCCGGAGCTACCACCCCCCCAAACTGTCAATGCAATAAAAGAGATCAATAAAGCAAGTATTTAGCTTTTTTTTTTCTCCCCCTGTAAATTCAGAAAACGTGTCTATTCGTGCAAGCACCGTCCACACTCATACCTCCACTTCCAGACATCTGGGCCGGAGCTGCTGGTGTCTGCGCCGTCGTGCCCCAGCCAGAGCCTCCGCCGTTTCTCCTTTCATCCCCTCTGGGACCCTGGCGTTGATTGTTTGCAGGAGAATTGACATCCCAGGCAGTATTCTGCCGTATGGGGGTCTGACCCCATCCAGTGTTGGATAGAACTCTTGGGTCCACATCCGCCCGGCTCAGAGGTGGTATCAACGAAGCAGCAGCGATGGGGCCTTTTCGGCGGCTCCCCCCTTTCGACTGGCCGCTGTCTGAGCCAGATCGGCCCCCGGAGCCCTCTCCACTTCCCTCGCTTCCTGAGTGACCCCAGCTTCCAGGCACACCGGCCAAGCCATGACCTCCGGCCGGCCCTCCGCCTCCTACGCCCATGGCGTCATCCTCCAGGCTCTTCCAGCCGTTGTTGAGTGCACTCCCTTTGTAACTTCCCGCATCTGAATGGTTGTTACCATGAGTTGTTGATCCCCATTCTCCGTTTGACATCTTGTTTGATGTTGAAGAGGATGAAGAGGACGAGGAAGACGCACTGCTCCCCCAGGGACGAGGTATCCCTAATGGGGGGCCCATTGTAGCCTGGTACCCAGTGCCTGGTGTTTGGCCTACACAGTCCGGGATTTGATTTGAACCCCAGGAGTTATTGCTCTGGGGCTGATTCGGGTGACTGATGGGCCCCTGGTCCCACGGCGGAGCCACAGTGTTATTGTGGTTATTATTACACTTGTAAGCAGCAGTAGATGAGATGTGGGGATTCCCAGCCTCCGTTAAGGGGGTGTTTGGGGGGTTCACAGTGTCTGCATTCGTGGGAACCTGGTCTCCGGTGTAAGTAGCTGCACCCCAAGGCGTACCAATGGCCCCAGGACCACACAGCTCTCCTTGGGGGTTCTGGGCAGTTGATGACAGGTTTCCGGGCAGCGGACCTCCAGTGGTACCCCAAGAAGAATCCGCGCTGAGTTGGGATGAGGCGGTAGAGTTTGGTGGACTAGAGGTCATTTTGGCGTTAGTAGTAGTAGTCGTGGTGGTGGTAGTAGTATTCATCATTATAGTGTTATTTGGTCCATTGGAGTCAGTGTTCAGGTTGGCCAGCTGCAGGCCACCGTTTCCAATGTTGCTGCTTCCTAACACTGTACCGTTGTTCACCTCACTGGCGTCCTCCGTCATACTGCTGCTGTCTGGAGCTGCCGTGCCGCCCCAGCCCAGCAGGGGGCCCTGCTGGGAAGCCATACCCAGTTTTGAGCTCATCCCCTGAGCCTGTGGTGGCCGCTGGCTCTGGGACACCGGGCTCGAACTCTGGGGCCAGGCACCTTGGTTGGCATTTGGGTTCAAACTGTTTGGGGTTAACCCCCCGTTGATGCACGGCATGTTGCCGCCAGCGGTGTTTTGGGCGCCCCAAACACCACTGCTACTGACGAGCTTGTTGCTGTGGTTACCCATGTTATTGCTGCCAATACTGCTGGATCCAGCCACAGAGAAGTGGGAGGGGCCAGTGATGTTATTTCCATTATTAACGCCACTGATGGTTCCGATTCCTCCGCCAACAACCTGACGGCCGTTGCCGTTACTGTCGCCATTCACCGCAACGCCGACCATGGAGGCAGAAGTTACCAGAGAGGTGGGAGAGAAAGTCGTAGAGGACACAGAGGAAGAAGCAGTCGCTGACATCATCACCGTTGTCGAAGCAACAGTGACAAAGTTCTTCTCTGAGCCGATCGAGGAGCTAGAATCTGCGTCCATGCATTCTGAGGCCAACTCAGGATCTGATCCTGACCCACAGCCAGAGGAGGAAGACGACGAGGAGCAGGAAAAGGAGGACGAGGGGGGAGGCCAGACAGATGGGTTGGATGAAGAAGTGTTGTTGGGTTTGTCAGTGCTTCCGTCCACTAGGACTTTCCCCCAGTTGCTGTTGCTGTCACCACTGCAGGGAGAACCAGAGGACCAGGGAGAGGGCTCATACTGAGAGTCCAAGCCAGGGTGATCCAGACCTTCAGGGAAAGGACAGACACATGTACGACTTATACATCCGTTTAAAAAGCTGACAAAACCTGTTGAAGAACTACAATGGTCAGGTCAATGCCGTTCACCGCTGATTTTACGTCCTTCTATCCTCTCCAACTGTTCCTGGTGGAACCAGTGCCAGATCGGAGCAGTCACACAGCTGCCACCATTTTGTCTCCCCAGCAGGAACATAACACATGCAGAAGCTACAAGTTGGGAGCCAGGAAGGTGAAAGATCAGCGGGAGGAGGGAGCCAGAGGGCGTAGAAGGTGTTAAGTGGGTGTGATACACTCCTGATTTGAACAGAACTATTCTTACCAAACACTGAAATTGTTTGATCGTTGATCGTTTGCATGAGGAGCTGACTTGCTAATGTTGGCCTCTGGCCAAACAATTTGACATCTGTGTACGTTGTCCATCAAAACATGTAACTCCCATCAGCGTTTCCTGTAGGTTTACAGGCTTCTGGGGGCGGGAGCCCTCACCTGACCTGCACAATATTAGGAAAATCTTTAATTTTTTTGTACAGTCTTTTTCCATGGAACAAAATATTTTTTCCATGTTTTAATAGAGACTGAACATGAATAGGTGATTTTCAATGTATGATAGGGCAGATATTAACTAGTGAGAAATTATTTCCTGTTTTCTGGCTAAATAATTAACTATATAGAGGCAGCAGTGGGTTTGACAGGGGAACGGGAGATCTTGGATCAATGGTCATGATGATCAACATGTGTCTGAGTGTGTTGATCTGTGACTGAGATGAGGCAGTGGTGATGATCGGCCACAGGCAGTGACGGAGGCGTTCCGTTCATAGCTCACGCCTTTATCTGAACGGTCAATAACATGATTAATGTGTAACCCCATCTGTGTGCGCGGGTCGTGGTGGAACTCCAGCGAATCCAGAAATGTAGAAACACATGACCATGTGGACAGAGAGGCGACGTGTGTCTGACGAAGAATATAAATATCCTGAGGCTTTAGTTTGTTTGATAAAGGAAATGCAGGGAAGGGTCTTAAATGACTTCTGACGACATAGAAAATGACAGTCAAGAGAAGAACGATAAGGTGTGCAAGGAAACAACCGTTCAATAAAAGTAGTTAAATAATAACAATAATAATCGTGGGTGGCAGGTAGGGGAAACACTGCTTATTACTCTCTCACTTCTGTTTCTTCAGCAGCTGCTCAAACTCTCCTTGTTTCATTTCCAAAGCTTCACTTCCAGAAACAAACTGCTGCCAGCTCCTGTTGAGCTGCACCATTTCACACCTACTTCCGAACTAATTCATCCGTCCCTATCTGACATGCAATGCTTCTTAAGTCAAGGTCGGGTCAGACTGTGCAGGAGGAGAAAAACACTGGAAGGGAGGATGAAACAGAAACAGACAGTGTGTAGTCACCTGTTTGATTAGGAGAATGGCTGACGGAATCCCGAATGGGAGCCATGCCTGGAAACAGAGGAGGAGGTAAAGACAGAAACAGAATGGGGATACTGTGAACAGACAATCTGAAACAGGACAGAGATCGATCAGTGAGAATCAGGCAAACAGAGTGAGGTGGAAGTGAGGACAGAGGTGGAGCCAAGTGTTTACATCCAGTCCAGACCCAAGATCCCAGGCGCCGCTTTCAATGGAACTGTCGCGGCAACGGTCCAGTTCACTCGGAGGTACTGGGATGCGCGACTTTTTCTTAGTGATTTTGTTAGCGTAGCATTTCAGGCTACAGTTGATCAGGAAATGAGTTATCAGTGCTTCGTTCTTGTCCTCTGTCCAAAAATACACTGGTTGTCTGTCATTGTGATGGACGTAGGCACCCAGCCCAGCTGCCAGCTCGCAGCTGATTGGTCAGAATGTTGGCGACCATTTGCCAGTGGGGATGTAGAGTCTCCTGCAACTTTGAGTGCCAACGAGCACCGAGACCCGCAACATTTGCACCTGGAATCTTTGGTCTGGACTGGCCAATAAAGGACAGACCCGACAAGCTGCTGAAGCTAAGATCCATGTGAGCCGGACACCCGTGATTCATCTGGGCGGAAAAAGGACTTCTGACTTTCTCAACAGGTCTTAAGTTTATGTGAACAGAATTTATCGTGAGGGTTTTCCAATGTGAATTTAGAGTAAAGCAACATGTTTAAAATGTTTTAAAACTTCACGGAACCGGAAACTGATCAGGTTCATGACGCACTAATGATGTTCTGTGACTGAATCGACACACAGATAACAGAAGACATGTGGTGTGTTTGGTGTAATGTCGGTTTCTGTACGCCGAGTATTTTCTCTCTTTACCTGTAGGAGCAGCTTGTGGCTGCAGCTCCTGTCTGGGCTGGAGAACCTCCCCGGGTTGAATGGAGAACAAGTTGCCTCTGGTTCCCAGGTTGACGGCGGGTCAAAGCTCTGAGGGCACAGCCCTCAAGGGTCTGGGGTAAAGAGGTGGGGCTGTTCAGAGCGGGCAGCAGGCTGATCAAGCCCCCTTTGCATCGCTGAGGATTCTCTGAACACTCAGTGCTGTATAGGTGTGTGTGGGAGGGGGATGTGGTTCAGTTTTAGACTCCGCCTGGACACGCTCGGGCACTGCAGGGAAAAGACAACAGGTAAGAAACCACTTTAGAGAAAACTGTCAACTGGTGGATCAAAAGTCTCCACCACTGAACATGTCAATCAATGGTACTTTTCAGACAATAAAACTGCAAAACAAAGGGATTAAACGTAAAATCCCAGATAAAACACACCCAGCCGCCCACAATGGAAGAATAATTAAAAACACAATGTGTGGGGAAACACCAAGTATAAAAAATCCTGAATAGAAATTAATAGGGAAATAAATACAACTAAATAAATGAGGGTAAAGAAAAATTGAAGAAATAATGAATTAAATGAATGATTGATGAATTAAAATGAAGAGTTTGAAAGACACAGCCTGCAAAAACCACTAAAAATCAAAACTAAATCACTAGCAGTGATTTCCAGTATTCCAGTATCATATGATATTTCAGATAACTCTGGAATAACAACACTGGAGTGAGACAAGTAAGTCAGCAGGTCTGTTGTACAAATATATCCAGTGACACACCTTCCACATTTCAGCGCAACAGACAAGATCATACACAAAAACGCGTTCAACAATATTCCAACACATGCGTCCATGACATATTTGACTGAAAGTTACTAAAACAAAACAAATGCCGTTCAGCTCCTCAGCTTGTGATACATTTCACACCCGAGTCTCACCAGAAATGGTGATGAGTGCAAAACCACAGCAAACTGTTTCCAACGCCACATGCAGCTGTGTAGCTCAGCAAATCAGGATGCAGTCGAGCAGTCATGTGACTTGAACCTGCTGGCATGAAATGAACTCAGAGTTTATATCAGGTCTTATGGGGGAGGGGGGGGGTTACACACACACACACACACACACACACACACACGTTCCGGTATGAGTGTTAACTTTGTGTTGGCAGGGTGCGCAGCTTCCTGTTGGACATTGACTCGCGTCAGCCACACGTCTCCCCCACCTGAGCAAACAGGTGGTGGGTGGGTAGACGGGTTTATAGCGCACACACCTCACATGCAGCGTCTTCCACAGTACGCTCAGTGAACAGGGATGATGTGACGTCAGGCTGGCTGCAGCTCCCCTCACCCACAAACAAGGCACTCCAGTAATTTCATTATTTAAAACAAAATACAAATCCAGGCAGCGCTTTGCTTCAGTTCAACTGGGGATGAGCTAGGGTGTGATTATCCTCAAGGAAATAACCTCAATTATCCTGATTTTCACAATAGGGAGGGAAACAAGGAGAACTTTTTTATATACATTTTTAAAATATATTTTTGTTAATTTAAAATTTGAATGCCCTTTGATATGAAATATGCCACACTGCATTTCATTCATTTTCAGCTAAAAATTAATAAAATATTAATAAACCTTCAACCCTGATAAATCATTCTTTATGTACCTGCATTCAACTTGTTCAGTGACAATAACTGAGAATCACTGATTTTCAAGCAGCTGCATAATAATAATAATAATAATAATAATAATAACAATAAATACACAATTAATCGTTTAATTTATTAATAAATGATTTATCTTTCCTAAAATAAACCCCAAAATCCCCTGTTGGGACAGAGTTTTAGTTGGATGTCAAACGCAGCCCACACTGAAGATGAAGAAGCACCATGCCCAAACAACAAGCTCACACTGTAATTACTGGGTAAATTGATTCCGCAGCAGTTGCGGTGTATTTGAACGCAAACACCATAAAAACGTAGCACAACTAAACACCCACTTTGCAGAAACAAAGTGAGCGTCCGCTGAACGCCAACAGTCTCGTTCCCAGCACTCCTGTTCCAGCGTGTTTGTAATGTCAAACATGACAAACTCATGAGCAGCTGCAGGCGCTTTGGTTTCAGCACAACAGCTCTTTGGTCTTTACTTTCATTACATTTAAAACACGCTAACTCCTTGTTGGTCATTCTTCTACTGTGTATTTGTTCATGTCGGTGAGCACTGATGAGGTTTTGTGAAACCACAGACCATTGTCAATACAAAGAGGAAGCCATGATGGGGGTGTGTGTGTACAGAGACTAGATTAGAGTTACACAACAGGCTTTACTTGCTGGCAGCACTGCCCTTGGACTCAATAGCAAGCAAACCTCTTATCCCAAAGCAAGAAAAAAGAAATAGTTGATAGAGTAAAACATGGAAGAAGAACAGAAAATCAACGTATAAATGGAGAGAAACACCCACCAGTGAGAGTGGAGCAGTGTGTTTGACAGCAAGAGATGTGTGTGTGTGTCCTGACCTTTCCTTACAGCCGTTTACGAGTGTGTTAGTGTCTCTTTGCCCGGAGCAGAAGGTCTATTTTTACACTGGAGTTCAAATAGCAACCACTCCGTTCACCAGCCAACATGATAAGGGAGCAAACAAACCTGTGTGTGAACAACCAGTTTGTGTGTGTGTGCGCGCGCAATGTAGCATGAACAGATTTTGCATGTCTGTCATCAATCTGATCAGTTTTCATGTCAACATACAACAAAACTGCAACAAAAGAAAGAAGACAGTTAAATTATATATATCCAGGAAAATAAGTGAAATGACTGGACAACAGCAGCCGAAAGGATAAACCCTGGTATGTGGACCGGGTTCAGAGGCCAAACTCCACCGCTGTACAGTCGCTTACCCCGATCGGGCCAACCGACGGACGGGCGGAGCAACCGATCAATGGGCGGGAAAACCAACCAACAGGCGGAGCAACCGACTGAGGGGCAGTGCAACTGATGAATGGGCAGGAAAACCAATCGATGGGCTGAGCCTTCAATCGACGGGCTGAGCATACGTAGGACAGACCTACTCCGCCAACCAATCGACGGGCAGACAGAACTATCAATCAATCAATCAGCAGCCAGATCATCGCTATCATTGACAAACACTTGAAAGAATCTCAAAAGAAGACGCAGGACCCAAAATCTAGATGACAGAAAACGGTTACCAGAGAAATAACAGGTCGTCACCTTCCAGCTAACGCTAACGTCCACCTGCTGACTCCAGCTTCCTCCAAGACGAGATCCATCATGCCTAAGGCTTCGACAGGGAATTATCCTCCTATGAAGCAGTGTTCATACTCAAGTTAACCATCATTACCTAGGATTATTTCTGACCTGTCATCCCAGACTGGCTGTCGACTGTTGACTTGTACTGACATATATCAGATGTGTGTGGACGTCGGATTAAGTCTTGTGCTGCGGCTAGCGGGGCTCAGCCATGAGTGGGCCGAGAACACCTCTGAACCTCTGCGTACTACAGGAGTTGTCACAGCTCAGTGCACAGAGTACAGTTTGTTCTTCTCTCCCTCTGCTCCCATCTGAGAACAGCTTTCATGAGGCCCCCGGAGCTGGCAGCCGCTCGACTGCTGCTATCATCTTACACACAGAGAGAGGTGTGTGTGTGTGTGTGTGTGTGTGTGTGTGCGGCAAATACACAGTGTGAGCGGCGAATAAAAGAATAGGAAACATCAAAAGAGAAATCAAAGCAGGACGGAGGGGAAAGAGAAGAGGAGGAATGTGAGAAAGGAGGGACAAGAGACCAAATGTGAGTGATGGGAGAGGAATGTACCGCAGCGCCCAACGCACAGGAACGCTTCATGTCCACTTCACTGCACGTTCACGTCCTGCCGTACCACCCAATGAGACGTGCATCTATCAATTCACAATTTCCTGCAGGCTGATTATCTGATAGTTGCAGCACACTCACACACACTTATTACATGTTCAGTGTTAAATACTGGTAAGCAGGTTCTGCCTGTTAATTAGCGACCTGTTCGACTTCACGTTGACTGCAGTCGTCCACCCTCCAGGTACGTTCAGGAACGCCTCTACACACTGTTCAAAGTTAAGCAATAGGAGTCTGTTTGTTTTTCTCTCTCCAGTTGATAGCCTGAGCCCAGTATGTGGTGCTGTGTCTGTCCTCTGGGACGTGAGCGGGGCTCAGGTGTTTGTTCTGCGCCAGCTCACACTGATGTCTGTCCAAAACTGATGCAGAGGAGGTTGATAAACAATTTCAGGCTTGAAGAACGACGATGTGCTCCAGCAGCCACTTTGGCAGATTTCATCTGCCGCATTGAAAATGTTGATTGAACGTCACAAGATGCATTTAAACCGAAAGAAAAGAACACAGCGCTCAGAAATTTAACTCAGAAAACAATCATAACACAATTTACATTGTGTTGCTTGGTACCGGAGAGACTCAGCAGGACGAGTGAAAGAAGCACAGTGAGATACTGAGAGCAAACTCAAGGTCACTTCCTGCAGTAACACTTCACTACCAACAGCAGTCAATGGAAACTGAGGTGGAAAACAGTACTGCGTCACTATGTGGCAAAGTGCACCAGCGCTACCAGCGAGGTGAAGCGCGGCAGCCACGGCGACGCCAACATACATTATTACTCAATTCATATTCTACGTGTATGTTGACACCATTGAAAACAAGGCATCTTTTATTTTGTCTTCTGGGAGTTCACAGAACTTGAGTATGAACTGAGGGTATGAAAAATGAAAGTGAATGAAGTGAGTAAAGATGAATTTAACATGATAGCTCTGCCTGTAACCTAATCAAGTAGTATTGCCGACATCGCTACTGTTGTAGTTAGGGATGCACAATATTTGATAACTTGCTGCTTCTCAAAACATTTATATTTATCGGTGCTGTTAAAGGTGGATTTCACAACTGTAGATTCGTCCTCACCAACAATCATGACATCACTACTATTAAAGTAAAAATCAACAGTTCCGTTACTAGAAATGCCCATTTATTTTTTTTCTTTCAAGCAAAACATTTTCAAATGACTTATCAAATGAAAACTTTAGCCGTATTCATGTGCATAATAATAAGAGACGAATCATGCCAACAGCACACGTCCATACACGGTCTTGCTGGAACGTTCCCACAAACAATGTATAAAAGTATGTTTAAAAAAATACTTGACTTTTAAAGCAACGTTTAAAATCTAGCTTGTGTTTACTTTTAAATTGTCATGTCACTTTCTTTTTCAGTCTTGAATTTCAAATATTTGCTCAACTATTAAAACAGACAAATCCTCATGATCTTACAAAATCATTTATGATTATTTGGATTCAAATGATTTGTAACAGAGTTCAAAGTTATTTGAATGGTTTCCTTTGACATTTAAGTTTGGGGGGGGGGGGGCAATGTGAGCCTGCAGGACAGTGCTGCAGTCTAATCTGCTAATGGGATTCCAGCAGCTTTTACCTTTGCTATAAACAGACAGACGTGCAGAGATGCTGAGTCAAACCAGAAAGCGTGGTGACAACGTCGGATGTTCGATCAGAGGGGACACACACACACACACACACACACAGCTTAATGCCGTCACACTCTGGAAGGTGACTGATCTCACAAAGGATGTTTCAGTGGTACCCCACCAGCCTTACAGGTATGTGGTGAGGCAAAGGTCCCAATCAGCTGGAACAGACAGCAGAACTACGTGATCTACATATACTGGTGATCCACTGCAGCCAGGACATGATTCCCTCCAGCTCCTCTCAGAAAAACATCATTACCGCCTCAGTGTTTTTATAGCACTTTCAGTCACAGCCCCGGTTCTCACACCTCCCCCTTCTCTTCCCAGGCCCCGGCCCCTTCCAGCCATCAAGTGCTCCAGCAGATGGCTGTGGGTTCAACAACAACAGAAGAGCATGCCGGGGCCTCCTGGAGAGCACATACATGCACCACAGACAGCATCTGTTTATGAATGGGCTGACAAGTGCCCATCCCCCGACAGCTACAGCTGACGGAGGAACAGAGGCACCCGGGGTCACCCACAGCGGAGAGGACGAACAAGGGCCGACAGAAGAAAGTTATGGTGCTGGTGCAGAAATGAGAAGGAAACATTAACAAACCATTTTAATTAATATGAAGGACTGAGTGGAAAATACATGAGATACTTTTATGGGTCTGAGATGGGTCAGATCCATCATGTTCAACATGTACGTCATTACTACACTTAGGTGTGACTGAATGATGGAATGAACATAATACTGACGAATGACAACATACAACAGTTTAAAATAAACTACAGAGGACGAGTAAAACATATGAAACTACAAACGGAGGATGAGAGGCGTGCAAGACTGTGTGTTTTTAGTTTTTTCCAAACAGGAAGAACAAGGCCGGTGAGAGTCGTATTGAGTGTCGTACACTGGTTCCTGCTGGTGACTTATTCATCTGTTCAGTCAATGTGTAGCAGGAAAAGTGGAAACATGATTTATTCATGTGAAGTGTTCATACTGTAGTACCGGTAGAAACACACATAGTGAAAAGAACAACATTCGATTGTGGCCACAGACTGATGAACAGGAGTTACTTTCCAAAGATATCTCATCTCTAAATATGGTCTTTGTCGTCTCTGTTTGACGAGCACAAAACTCCAATGTGGACAGTTGATCCACCAGGAGGCAGAGAGTCTGTCTGGTCTCCATCTTTAGAGAGGTGGCGGGCTGACGGAGCCGAGAGCCGCTGACAGATGGAGGAAAGTCAGAGAAGGTCACGATAGCTGTCGCGCACACCTCTGTGCCACGGATCGATGACAGTTCAAATTAAAGCCATGAGCCCCGGAGGGTGTCCGTGTTGATTTATGCCAACAGAGTGAGGCGACGTCCACACGGAAACGCTTCTGGACAGGTTTTCGGTCAAAACTCACATTTGGGTCAGTTGAAGTGCAACGCTGATAGTGACTGAAAGTGAGAGGACCTTGTTACCGTAGTAAGTACATCGAGATCGGCATGATTTGCCACTCACTTTTTTTGATCAAAAATCAAATTTTGGACAGTTGGATTTGCTGAGCAGACAAGGAAATGCTCCTCCACCGTCTCATCTTCTCTGTTTTTGGATAATTACAGCGCCAACTACAGGCCTGGGGGATAAACTACAGCCTGTCCAGTTGTTTCAAATGGATCCGTTGGGATCAAATATTCTTGATACGATGCGGAGGAAGACGGAGGAAAAAAAAGACTGTTGTGGTACGTGTGGACATGGCCTTGGCGTGAAGTGACACTTATCAACAGGATAAAATTTAAAACACCTGAACACAAGGCTTTTCCCCACAGGTCAGCTCAGACCCAGGTCCATAAAGATTAGTCTGTTAAACATTACACACATCTGACTTTGGTAAGAGGACGTGCACACACACACACCAACCAACCACCCTTCCTAACAGATCAGTACATGACATAGTCCCTGTGTGACAAACATGTTCACATAAAGCTGAATGTTCTCGTTAAAATACAATAACCCACCAGCTCGTTTCCTTTCTGGGATTTGTTGCTTCTCACAGCTTATTCACTGATTTACCCACTTCCTCCTCACTCAGTCTGCCATGAGTGGAAAATTAACTGAATTTCTGCGACTTATATAAAATATTATCCAATATCTGCATGTGCCCTGCTGTTAATGACAAAACAACAGGTGAAACACTATCTGTAGATGCAGCTTATGAATGATGCAGTATGAATGAAATTAAAAGTATTAGTCATCATTCACTTTTAACACTTTAAATCAGATTTAAAAATTAAACTCTTCAGTGGATTCACATTAAATACTCATGAATGGTGCAATGACTCAGTGTGTGTGTGTGTTTTCCGTGTCCGCTGCCAGGCTCCACTTTTTTCCTTTCTCATGGTGAGTTTAACATCTTTTAACCTGCCTCTGTGTTCTGCTAACGATAGGAATTTAAACCGGCTTCTCCACTCAGAGCACCGCAGACTTTGATGCCTCCTACTTGCCTTCCTGTCGACCCTTTGCTGGCTGCTGTCGGTTTTACTCTGAAACACATTAAAAATAATACAACTATATTTGGATTTCGAAGGAGGTGGAATTCAGACATCTTAAGACCCGGTGGGAGTGTTTTTCACTTTCAGTACAGAGTCACGCAGCGGAGACTAGGACGCTCATATTTGCTAGAGACAGAGTATTGATTCTATTTGTAGCCGTGTGGAAACACTCGAGCAATCACATACACAGGGATTTGTCTCTCCTTGATGAACGAGAGCCAGAGGACGGTCGCGTGGCTAATTTGCATGTACACCATCCGCAGCAGACAAGAGGCTAACGCTGAAGGTCTTTTTCAGGAAAAAAGGTTTAATCCGGCAAGTTACTATGACATGGGTGCCTGAGGTCACGTCCCCATGGACCATGGATCTTATTTCCTCTGTCTTCCACCGTTGTCATCAAGAATAATTGCGCCAAAATTGATCTGCTGGAAACAACAATGAGCTGTAGTTCATACTCCAGTCCTATAGGTGGCACTCAGCATTCAACACAAAACAGAGAGGAGAATCTTGCTCACTGTAAACAGACCGTTGAAGAGGACACCGAATCACTGCTGCAACAACAAGGTGTCTGCCACTGTTGTTGCTCTGAGACGGAGGGAAAAGCTCCAACGCTAGAGGTCGAGGGGCGGGGCGATGACAACGTAGATTCGCTAAGTATGTGGATTTTTGAAGTTTTTCACCCTGAGACAAAGTTTCTAGCCTGAACAATGCAAAATGTGTAGTTTTTTTGTTTATGTTTCAGTGTGATGGAAGCAAAATGAGATGAGCACTGCTGACCAGCTTGTTTGTAGTTTGTTTCAGTCCGATACCCTGTGCATAGGTGTGGTTTTACTGCGAGGAGGGGGCAATGTGCAACTACCTGGGCCCCATCCACTGGTTACAACACCTCAGAAATTCATAGCAATGCGGTATCAAACACCAAATAAGGTCGTGTGAAATTTTACACAACATTCGTTGTGACTTGACATCAGCGCCACAAACCGGGAGGGGGGCAGCGGTGTTCACATTTTTAGGCAAAAACGAGGAAAAGAAACTTTTGCCGGAAAACTGGTGCCGGACCGCGAGAAAGGTGAGAGCAGGAACAACTTTTAGTCACGCTGTTGCTCAAAGAAAACAAAGAAAAACACTGAAATAAAAAGCTAAACACAGCAGTGGGATTCAACACAGAAGAATAAACACTCACGGCGGTGAGTCACAAGAGCTAATCCTGTGGTTTGAAACAAATACTATGACAATAACACTCTTCTGATGAAAGGTGAATGTCATGACGTCACCGCCAAACCCAAACAATCCAGTACATGAATCCTATTCTACAACAACAAATCATTCTAGAAAACGAGGTTGTTAGCATTGTCTGCCATCAGGCTACTGTGGCAGTCCCACAAACGAACAACAACAGTGTTGGAGATGCAGAATATCAGAATAATTAACGCACAATCATCTGATTCCACAACTTTCTCGTGCTAGAAAGATTCACAACCAGATTTGGGCTCCAAAACAGAAAATGGATTAAACGGGGCCCTGGTAGCAGGGCGATGGTCGAGCTGCGCTCCACAGCTCTTTTGTGCGACAGCGTGTAGACAAACTGTATGGACACAATGAGCTGCACAAACACCTCCCAGCACACAAAACATCGGGACCCGGGCTTCTCATTTAGCGATTTTAAAACAGGAAAGCTTACTCAGCACAATGCCACCGAGACCTAACCAGACCCTCCAATTCAATTCAAACGGAACTGCATGTGCTTGCATAAGCAGCAGCTGCCCATCCCGGTGCCCCGACACACACAGACAGACACACACACACAGCTGTGAAAGTGATACAACCATAACGGCCGTATGTGTTAATGCTCCTTAAAATAACAATAATGTACTTGTGACATAATCACCTGTTAAGATGCTTCAGTCTCTTTGGTGGCAGCAGCTCCCAATTCCGAATCTCTGAACCAAGAAAACAAAGATAAGAAAGTTAATGATCAGATATTCAGGATCCAAACAAACACACTACGTGGAGAGTCATAAACTTGTGAGTGGAATGAAATTAAACGACAGCTGACACACAAATGTGACATTAATTGCTGCGTGAGAAGAATGTCATCTATGTGGGAAAGCAGGTTGATGCGCACAGCAAGGAAATGCTCCATCTGGGCCCCTTCAGCCTGGGCCTGCAAGGTGAATGTGTGTGTCTGGACAGGACAGATAAAGAACCAGAGAGTGAGTGTGTGTGTTGGGGGCGGGGGGGCAGAGTTGTCCTGATCGGCCATTATCTCAGCTGTTGCCTGACTTAACCAACATGGCTTCTCCGGAGCCTTGGTAGTTTTCCAGCGCACCACACAGTTCTACAGCCGGCTCAGATCGTCTGGATGCAACTGAACCACAAAAGAAGCCCGGCCATGTTGGCAAAGCCGGTCAGAACTAAAACTTGTCCGGAAACCACCGTAGCTGCAGAACAGAAGTGTTTACTAGCTAACCGGCTGCTGTCTGTTAGCCGACTGAAGGACTGATCGGCTCTCAAATCTGCAGATTAACACTTATACCCAGTGAATTCTCGTTGACCTTGCGTTTCAGTTCAAAAATACTGACAACTCCGTGGAACCGATACACGTGAGACCAATCTTCAAATAACAAAGAAGCCGGGAGATGTGTTTAAATAGCCGGCGACGAATCTACGTCGTTACATTAGGCTGACTGCTAACACTAGCGAGAAGCTAATGCTACGGGCTGGTTGATGAAACGAAATCTCAAATGTACGTCGGATGCCGATTAAATAAATAAAAAAGGCGTGTTTTAGAATGTCGACGATTATCCGATGAACGACCCCCCAAAAAATCAGCAATATTGCATGGCATTCAGGATTGCTGTATTTTCCAGAAATCTGCGCACAGCTGTGGAGCTAACGAAGGTTATCGAGTCCCTGGCACGTAGCTAACTACTGATAACATACGTACACCTACTGCACATTAACACGCAGCTTGGACTTTGTCGGTGGTGTACAGACTAACACGAGAACCATTCGTTCGTTACTAGGTGTGCTTGCGCCGAGTTGTGTAGTGTTAGCGGACTGAGAGGCGAACCAGACAGCTAGCTAGCTTAGCTCCGCCATGGCTAACGAAACAACAGCGGCGGCTCGACTCGTCTGCAGCGCTCCATGAACACCCCCCCTCCTCCGAAAGAACACACAACCAGCCTCACCTCATTGAAGTATAAAGTGCAACAGAGTGGAAATGAAAGCCGGCAATAAGGCTAAAAGAATTTCAACGGGTTTGCAGCATCTACGAGGGGAAGTGTTCGTCCTGCGCCATTTTCTTCAGTCGCTGCTGGCGAATCTTCCGCTGGAGCTCGACTCGACTCGACTCTGACCGACTCTGCCCGCTGCTGCTGGTCCGCATTCACTTCAGCTGCCTGCCTGCCTGCCTGCGTGCGTGCGTGTGTGTGTGTGGTGCGATCACGCACGCGCACAGAAGCAGTGAACAAACCCGTGACAGAGCCATGACAAACAGAAACGAAATAATAATAGTAACAATACTACTAATAAACTATCTATCTATCTATCTATCTATCTATCTATCTATCTATCTATCTATCTATCTATCTATCTATCTATCTATCTATCTATCTATTTATGATGATGATGATGATGATTATTATTATTATTATTTAATTCAGAATGTTACTAATAATAATGTTATATATATACACGTGCAGAGCATATATATATATAGATACACACTTTATATATATATATACATAAAGTACATTCAAATAAACAGGAGAGAAGAAACAAATGTCTGGTGTGTCTTTCCCACAGCAGCTGAATGTGAGCAGAGTGGACAGACAGCGATGGACAAGAGACCACAGGACGGTTTGACATGATGACAGACGTTCAGGACACTTTGACACACGCATGCAAACAAACTCCAGTGCACAGAGCCACGAAAACATCTGGTGGTGAACGATGAAGCAACCGTTTTGCACCCAGCGACGTTCTTCTGAGTTCACAGCTTGTTCAGTACATACATATTACCGCTGTCTTTGTGTGCGTTTGCATACTTTTTGTGTAAGCACAGGTCAGAGGAGTGGAGAACACACACACATAGTTGCAGGTGTAGGAGAAGGGGGTAAGAGAGGGAAAACCATTGTTGTACACGGAGAAGAAGAGGCAGAAATAATTGAACTGAAAAGTATAAGTATGAGAGGGAAAGTTAGTGAGGAGAGACAGAGAGAGAGAGAGAAGGATTATGTGGGGGGGGGGCAGACTGGACTGACAGACAGAGGAAGGTCAGAAAAGAGATTTGCATGTCAAGTAGTAATAGGCTTGTGTGTGTTTGCTGTGCTTCACTGAAAGGAGACTTGTGTGTAACTGAACTGAACTGGGGCGACATGGTGGAGCAGTGGGTATCACTGTTGACTCATAACCCAGGTTTGACTCCTGGCTTGGGCTCTTCCTGGAGTGGAGTTTTCATGCTCTCTCCGTGTCTGTGTGGGTTCTCTCTGGGTACTCCAGCGTCCTCCTCACCTCCAGACTCCAGAATCATGGTGAGGTTAACTGGCCACTGTAAACCCCCCGTAGGTGTGAATGGTTGTCGGTCCTTCATGTGGCCCAGATGAGCTGGAGACTCATCCAGGTTGCACCCTGACATTCTCCCGTTCACAGCTGGGATCGGCCCGGGCACAACCGAGAGACGTAACATGGAAGTGGCGAAGTGAAGACGTGTAGTGTCTCATCATGAACTGCTGGTGTGTGTGTGTGTGGTGTGTGAATGACAAAGAGGAGAGTGGGGTGGTGGGAGGGGCAAGGGGTGCAGACAAGAGATGAGAGGAGGAAACAGCAGACGACAGGAAGGATGTGAAGGATTTTATCATGTTAAACTCAAGTGTAGTCGACCTCTGATGACCCTGTTTGAGCTCCTCTGTGTGTGTGTGTGTGTGTGTCGCACTGTCACATCTGACTGCCGCAGAGATCAACATCATTTATCATCTACTGTTTTTTTTTTGTTTTTTTTTTTTACCTTTTTTCCACCTTCCAACACACACACACACACACACACACACACACACACACACACACACACACACTCACACTCTCTCTCTCTCAGGCACACACACGCTGATATTCTGTTCCAACCCCCATACCAACCTAAAGTGAAGTGTGTGCGAGTGTGCTCAGAATATTCTAGCACTCGGGGTGAAATGGTCTGTGCGTGTATTTTGTGTGTATGTGTGTGTGATTGTCCTGGCGTGCTTCCAGTCTCTCGGTCTCATTTACACACTGTGTGTGTATTTCTAAGTGCACAACTGGCTCCTGCCAGCATGACGTACGTTACTATGACAACACCAGAGCAGTTTCCAGATCTGATGCCTCATATTTCTAAAGACACACATACACACACACAAGCATATTACATGTGTTGATCTGTTAAGAATGTTTTTGTTTTTACAATAGAAGTCCCCCCATGACATACACACACACACACACACACGCAGGGCTGTTATCTGTTTTACACACTGGGTCATCTTTCCAATGACCCAGTGTGTAAAACACACGTGTGTGTGCGTGTGTGTGTTTCACCTAGATCACTTATTCATCACAGCATCGAGTTACAGTTTGTCCAGACGTCCCCCAGCAGACATCTCCTCAGACCAGACATCACTGCTGCTCGGCAGCTTCCACCCCCAACCTCCACCGACATGACCTCACAGTCAACCTCCACAGGTTGGACTCTGCTGACCTCTTGTGGCTGAAACACACAACAACACTAGACTTTGGACTGGAAGCTGAGATTCCTGACATTTCTGGACGTACTCGTGTTTCCTTACGAGAGGACGACCTTTGACTCAGGGCACCAGAAACCCCCTCTCCTGAAAAGTCTGTGTGTGGAGTGAAAAGCTAAATATTGCTCATCGTCAATATACTGTGTAATATTTTACAGCAAACAATCTTTACTTTTCCTCACTGGTTGATTTGGGAGTACCGTGAATAAGCGACTGTTCCTGAGAGCTGTCAAGAGCTTCTCTAATTTTATTTGTCAAACAGTCATTTGTCATCAATAAATCCGTGGACCACAATGAGACCGACCACAATAGTTGGACTGATCAAGGACTCACTCATTTGAGACAAAAATCAACATTTTCTGATGATTTATTTGCTTCAAAACAGGAAAAACTTTCCCTGACAACTGATTTTTTTTAATCCACAGCAGCTGAAATGAATGAAAACAGAAAATATTCACAGTTTGAAATGAAGCAGAAGCAAAACTCCTCTGAGCTGCTGCGAGTTCCAACCAATCAGCTGACGACGCTCATCAGCACTTGCTCCTCCTCCTTCCGTCCTTGTCTCCTCCATTCGTCCGTGCAGCGGTCCCTCAGCCTCTCTCCCTCCTCCATCCCTCCGTTACATCCACACTTCCTGTTCGTGGTTCCAGCATTGTCTCCCTCCTCCTCGTCCTCCTCTGCCCCCTGGCTGCTCTCTGTTCTTTCCTTTCTGGCTTTATCCATCTTGTATCTCTTCCACTGCTCCTCCCGGCTCTCTTTCCGGCGCCCCACCCTGTCCGTCCCGTGTGGACTTGGGGGGTCGGTCGTCGTGAGCTGATGGAACACCGCTGAGGCTCCGCGGAGTGTCAACTCCTCGGCGGAGCTGCACACTCTGCGCTTTTTGGGCTCCGAGGTGCTGCCAGACTTCAGGTGTGTGTCCGTCCCTCTGTTGGGAGGGAGGGGGGGCATGTCAACTCCGGTATGGAGAGAAGAGTTCTCTGAGTGTGTTTTCTGTTCAAACACTTCAGACAGATTTACTGCGCCGCCCCCTGCCTCCATCCTCCCATCATCCTCTCCATCTGTACACAAGCTGCTGGTCCTTT
>CAAKHB010002541.1:0-13528 GCA_901007665.1 Aeoliscus strigatus
CTCCCAGTTTTCTGTGTCCTTCAGGTCCAGGTCTTCTGCTTTGATTCTCATCACCTCCACCCCCTGAGTGTTCTCCTCGATGCTGCCTTCATACTGCACAGACATGTCTTTTAGTCATATACACTTAGACAGTCTTCTCTCCTCATGCTACACTATCGTCTTTGTCCTGGTCAACATGTTGCAACGTTTGTCACATGGAGCTGGAGTTGTGTTACTTGTCAAACTGAACAATTGTCTGTGTGTATCTGATCAGGTCCATCCAACAACGAGCAACCGTTTCTGCAGGAACATGCTAACACAAGTACCTGCTCTCTCTCCAGCGTGGGGACGTTGTCGTTCACATCTTGGATGTTGATGACCACAGAGGCAGTCTGACTGTTTCCTCCAACACCTCCATTCAGGTCTTCTCCTTTGACTGTCAGAGTGCACTGATCAGCTGTCTGATGGGAACAGATCCAACACGGAGGAAAAAGGATAGAACCTTCACACCGGTCGCTTCTTATCATGCTGATGTTTGAGTGTGAAGACACAGACACAGGTGAAACAAACATAGTCCTCACCTGTCTGTCCTAACTTCTCTGTCTTCACCTGTCAGTCCTCATCTGTCTGTCCTCACCTGTCTGTCCCTGTGGGTACAGTCCTCACCTCTCTATCTTCACCTATCAATCCTCACCTGTCAGTCCTCACCTGTCAGTCCTCATCTGTCTGTCCTCACCTGTCAGTCCTCACCTGTCAGTCCTCACCTGTCTGTCCTCACCTGTCTGTCCTAACTTCTCTGTCATCACCTGTCAGTCCTCATCTGTCTGTCCTCACCTGTCTGTCCCTGTGGGTACAGTCCTCACCTCTCTATCTTCACCTATCAGTCCTCACCTGTCAGTCCTCACCTGTCAGTCCTCACCTGTCAGTCCTCACCTGTCAGTCCTCACCTGTCTGTCCTCACCTATCTGTCCTAACTTCTCTGTCATCACCTGTCAGTCCTCATCTGTCTGTCCTCACCTGTCTGTCCCTGTGGGTACAGTCCTCACCTCTCTGTCCAGCGTTGGTTGTTTGACGTAGATGGTTCCGTCACTGGTCATGTAGAACATGCCGGGGGGGTTCTGATCCACGATGGAGTAGGAGATCTGAGAGTTTGGGTTTCCTGGTTCATCAGCATCAGTCGCAGTGACTTTCATGACCGAAGTCCCTGAAAACAAACAGCAGCCGGTGTCCTTCTTCATGTTGTTCATCCAGGTGGTAAATGATTATCGAACCAGAGACTCAGAAGTCTTAAACCAGAACCAAACACTCCAGGGACGTGTCCTTTGTGTCAAGTGATTCAAGAGGATATTTGTGAAGCGTGTGTTGAGATTGACGACGTCTGTTGTGACGACGTCTGTTGTGACACCGATGCTCCCATACGACACGTTACACACACCTGCCGGGCTGAGTTCGTCCACCTGCACAGGTGTGATGTCCCCAAACACTGGCCCGTTGTCATTCTGATCTTTCACCTTGAAGCGTATGGCGATGTTTTTCTCCGCCAGCCGTCCATTGGTGTATCTGGCGACACCTGACAGCTGGAACAGCGGAGACAACACCGTACATGGCTTGAACAGGCGCTTGACAGTTTTTCTGAATAACTCAACCGAGTCTCACGTTGTACGAGTCAATGAACTCGCGGTCGAGGAGTTCTGTCACACGGATCTTTCCACTTTTCGGGTCGACCACAAACACATTGAAGGGATACTGAGTGGCCCCGACACCTTCGAGACTGTACACGACGTTCCCATTGCCGTCGTCAAAGTCAGAGTGGATCTGAAACGGCAGAGAAGCTCGAGTCATTTACAGATGGAACCTTTGAACTGAAGCACATCGACGGCCGACGACTCACCTTGGCTACTTGTTCCTTCTTGGTGTGATCCACATTCTCCTCCAGGTCTGTTGGTGGGGGGATCCATTCTCTTTTCTTTCTCACCATGTGTCCAGACTCCACCTGTGTCTGGAGCCGCAAACACATTCATGCTTCAGCGTCTTTGGAACAAATGACCACAGTCCACAGTTCTGTGTGCACTCAGATGTCCCACAATGCAGTGGTGGCGACAACCTCAAGCTAACAGCTAGCCTCACGTATGAGCGTTCGATCGTCTGGGCTCCGTGTCCCGTGATACGGACAAAGCAGGAAGAGCAGCCACACCCGAACCACACCCGGTCTATTTAACAGGGATTTACAGTCTACGGAGGCTTGTGAGGACAACAAAGAAGCTGCTGCTGAACAGAGGGAGTGTCGGTCTGTCTGTGGGAAATTTGTTCTGAACTCAGCTCGACAGGTCGTCACATGTATGAAGAACGTCAGAGCACAAAGAACAGAACAACTTCCTCCTCTGTTAGAACATCTCAGCAGCCTGAATGCCCTCCTGAGCCATCAGACAGAACCTTCTGGAAGCAGCAGCCTGAAAATGACATCATCATGCCTGTTAACAAATGTGAGCTCCAAACTCATAAGGACATCTGCACAGATGATGCAAACAGACTCGTACTGACACACACACACACGCTTCCTTTGTGTCAATTTGTCAATGTCACACAGACTGAAGTATGTGTGTGGATCTTTCATATAAACGTACGAGAGAATTCCATCCCAACAGCAGTCGAAGCAAACCTGTCAGCTGATAAAAACCTGGAAGCTTCCTGAACGGACATCCTGTTCATGGAACATTTTTGTCAGTAAACCAGGAACAGATTTACCAGTGTCTCTCAGAGGACATGTGACCGTCTGAGGACATCCTCTGTCTCCAGTCTAAGTCACCTTCACAGATGTGATATGACATGAGTAAAACAGAAACATCAGCACAGTTTGTAGAAGCAGCAGCAGACACACGTACGTACCACAAACAGCAGTAGAGTCACAGCTGAGATGAGCTGAGCCATCGCTGACAAACGTCTGTGCATCTGTCTCCTGTCAAATAACAGTTGTGACTAAAGATGAGGAGCAGAAGAGATGGTTCTGAAGGAGGAGGAGCTCTGAGCCACACCCTGGAGAGGTGTGTGTGTGTGTGTGTGTGTGTCGAAGCTGCTGATGTGTTGGATGTACATTCCTAGTGTTGTTCATGTAGTTACTGTCAGCTGAACGCTGGAGGCCACGACTCAGCACCTCCGTTTGACTGCAGAGCAGAGCAGCTGGTTCTCCTGTGACTGTTTCACTGCCCTTTGTGGAACGATGAAACAACAAGATTGAGACTGTTGATGTGTGTGAGGAGCAGTGAAGAACCCAGGTCAGAACCCCAAACGAGTCATGATGGAACATACATCATCCATGAGACGTTCACAGGAGTCCGAAACCAGGTGTGTCACAGACACCTGTGAGTCACTGTTTGTGTGCACACACACAGGCACACAAACACACACAAGTCTGTAAATGACAGTTCACGTTGTGACGGAGCTCGGTTCTGACGGGTTCACTCAGGGAGTGTGGTGGAGTGAGAACATGAGTCGGACAGTTTGGTGAATGGTCGGATGGGCGTGTCAGAGTGAGTCAGACTTGTCTGTAACGTGTGATGCGTGGGAGGAGCTGATGCCTCCGGCAGCTTCTAGAACCCGTTCCACATAGAACTGTAAAGTTCCTCCATTAATGCCTCTGACCTGATCTGAGAGTTGGAACAGGAGCGCCCTCTACCGTCTCTTGTTTTTCATCGTCATCATCTTCAGCTGATGTCAAACTGATGTTTCAACCACTCACAAACTACACAACACTTCAACTGGTTCCTCTTGTCCTGTAAAATAAGACCTGATGGCGGCAGTGCTGTTTGACCTCCGGACCAGCGGGGGGCGCTGTGCTGCTCGAGCCACATGAACTCCTGAAGTGGAACAAACATCCGGCTGAGTTTCGAGGCATCTTACCGACAGTCAGGGACCACAAATAGGTCGCTGACCAACTGTCCCACTCAGCCTTGTCGCGGTGTCCCTGGGACAGACATGTCGGAAAGGACACGTGTGTGCGTCTCCGTTCCTACCCGCCGACATGTCGCAGTGTTAGCTTGTTAGCTAGCTAGTTCCAAACAGCCCGTTCGCTCCCAATGCTGCCTCGCCCCCCCGGCAGCTGACGCCCCCGGCTCCTCCATGGCCCTCTGCGGCTCCTCCGAGCCCGCTGCAGCGGGCTGCGGTCTCGGGAGCGGGCAGGGAAATGCGGCCGCCGACCACCGACTGAAGCCGGCGCCGTTCGAGATCTTCGGGCAGATGTGGTCGGTCCAGGCGCGGCTCGGCCAGGGAGCGTCCGCCTGCGTTTACCGGGTGAGCGGCGGCAGAGGCAGCAGCGCTGCGGTGAAGGAGTTCCAGGCGGACCCGCACGGGGGGGACTACGCGTACCACAAGGAGCACTCGGTCCTGGAGGACATCCAGGGCCACAAGAACATCGGTGAGAAGCGCTGCAGGTTCTGCTGCTCGGTGTGATCTGACCCACGATCAGTGTACAGGGCTGAATGATTCTGGATGTTTGTATGACACAGACATTTGAGAAGATTCGAACCCTGACAAGAAGAAGAAGCTGGATGAAACACACAGAGCGTGTGTTTGACATGTGAAGTAGGTTTATACCTGTGAGTGTGTCTCCTCAGTGACTCTGTATGGAGTGTTCCCATACTGCCGCCATCGGGACGTGGTCACCCAGTGTCTCCTACTGGAGCTGCTGGACGTCAGCGTGTCCGAGCTGCTGGTCAGTGGCAGCGCCGGTTGCCAAGGCAGCAGGTCAGTCAGCTGATTGCATTCACAGCCTAACGCAGATCAGTTGGAGACCTGTGCCGTCCCTCTCAGACCCCAGCAGGGTCACTCCCTGTGGCTGGTGCAGCACTGTGGCAGAGATGTCCTGGAGGCGCTGGCCTTCCTGCACAGAGAGGGTTATGTCCACGCTGATCTCAAACCACGTAACATCCTGTGGAGCGCTGATGATGAGTGCTTTAAGCTCATCGACTTTGGCCTCAGCTTCAAACATGGAAACCAGGTGAGCGTGTCTGCAGCGTGGTTCTTCCCTACCCATCCTGAGTCCTTCCTTCAACCAGCAGCAGCAGCACCTGAGTGCATCTGCCTCCTCTCACCTCTAGGATGTCAAGTACATCCAGACAGATGGCTATCGGGCTCCAGAGGCGGAGCTTCAGAACAGCCTGGCACGGGTTGGTGCGGAGGGAGACGCAGGCTGCTCGTCAGCTGTAGACCTGTGGAGCCTTGGCATCATCCTGCTGGAGATGTTCTCGGGAGTGAAGCTCAAAGACGCCGTCAGCTCACGGGAGTGGAAGGTATCTGAGGATGTGTGTGGTTCCACGCTGAGCTGGACTTAACATCCCAAATGAACGCTCGAGTCATAAAATTTTTTTTCTGGCAGACCAACAGCAGCGCCGTCGTGGAGCATATGTTTGCTAGTCACAGCGTGGTCAGCCCGGCCATCCCTGTCTACCACCTCAGAGACATGATCAAGAAGTAAAGTCCTAGAAGAAGAGAAGGTTTGGCTGCGATGATGATGATGATGATGACCACGACGACATCATTTGTTGCTGCAGGATGCTGCTGGTCGACCCAAAGCAGAGATGCTCAGCTGAAGCTGCTCTGCTGAGCCCGTTCTTCAGCGTTCCCTTCGGTACGTCTGCATGCCACACATGGCAACACAGCAGAACCACAGCCTCACAGTGTGTGTGTGTGTGTGTGTGTGTGTCAGCTCCTCACATCGAGGACCTGGTCCAGCTGCCGTCTCCTGTGCTTCGGCTCTTGAACCTGATTGACGACAGTCACCTGCACCATGAGGAGGAGTATGAAGGTGCGGCGCTCAGACACGATGTATCGTCACTTGTCACGCCGACTGATGGTGTTAACGAGTTGTGTGTGTCAGACGTGCTGGAGGACATGAAGGAGGAGTGTCAGAAGTACGGCTCAGTGATGTCGTTGCTAATCCCCAAAGAGAACCCAGGGAAAGGACAGGTGAGTGTCAGCGCTCTGAAGTCATGTGACATCCACATGCTGTCAGTTGGTGGACGACACTCTTTGTTACCTGGATCCATTCACTCTTTCACTCCTTTCCCTCACAACTTGCTGCGTGTGTGTCCGTGTCCAGGTGTTTGTGGAGTTCGCCAACTCCAGCGAGTCCAAAGAAGCTCAGAGGCTGCTGACCGGACGCACGTTTGACGGGAAGTTTGTCGTAGCCACGTTCTACCCGCTGAGCGCCTACAGGAGGGGGTACTTCTACCCCACGCTGCAGTGATGCCCCGCTCTCAACAGGGCTGACACGCCCTCACCGTGTCCTCCTCAGCTGCACAGTCCCTGTCAGCACACACTTTGACTTACACTGTGTGTAATTTCGTTCCCGTCCATCCAGTCCCCAGAGCCATTTCACCTTTGACCCAGTCACCTGTCTGTGCTCCTTCAAACACACGGACCTGATGCTGTTTGACCTTTGACCCAGTCAACTGTCTGAACGCAGCTGAATGACTGGGACTCAGGGATCATGTTTCCGTGTTCATCAGCTGCCTCGGTTTGTCACTGACGGACCGGTGACAATCTGCGTTCACCGGACTCATTTCAGGAATGAATGTTGCGTGCGTAGCTGCGACCCATAACCAGATCAAACGGGAGAGGATCAAGCCGAGGGGTTACTGACCCTAAGGCTGAGATCACTTGTCCTGAGTTCTAAACCTTCTATTCTTCTTTTGACACTCTTCTGTTGCCGTCCTTTCCTCACCCTGTCACCCCCCTGTCCTCTCACCCTCCCATCCCAGTGTGCCTGTGCATTTGCTCGTGCTGACACACTGATTTACATGCATTGTTTCAGTCAGTTTCCTCATGGTAGCAATTTTTGATAGTCCGACTGCACCTTGTCAACTCATGCTCCCATCTGTCCTACTTGCACTTCAGGTCTTTGAGCAATAGTATACAGTAGAAGACAAGTGAAAAATCTGTTGAAGACGACACAAGACTTGCTTAATTGATTGATTGGTGATTTGAAGTATTATTTTCTTGACATTTTTGGCACCAGTGTTCTTTTCCAGCTACATTGTCGTAGTGGCTGCATTCAGAATGAACCCCTCCTACTGGAGCATCCGCACGGCACCTGCAACAAACAAAGAATGATTTTTTTTCTACCAAACAAAACAATTATGTATGCAAATTATGCACAACTATATAAGCACACATTACATCCCCTGCAGAAAAAAATGGATTTCATAAGTGTCGTCTTTTAAAATGAAAAAGGAAGCAAAAAAGATAACATTGAGAATAACATGTTCTTATGGGCACCATGCTGTTTGAGGTCGCCATGTTGTGACCATAGGGTTGCCAGTGCTGATATACTGCTTTTCTTACTGTTTTTCTTTGTCTGCCTAATAAAGTTACCCAATGTTTGCCATGTTTCTCCTCTCTGTCGTTTTTCACTAGAGGTATTTTCCCCAGACAGACTGCTGACATACTGTATAAATGCATTTACATTAATACAAAGATCATATTACACATACAAGAATCCAAATTTGACAGTACGGACTGAAAATTAATAAGTATGCACGCCACGTCAACTCGTGGCTGCTGAACAGTCTGTGGAGACGTCTTTGTACTGACAATGCTGCTATGCTCCAAATATTCTTCTGCAATCTAAAAAATGCATTCAAAAAACTAACTAAAATACATGTTACACAGTGATATATATGAGTTACAAAAATGATTTACCATCAACACCAAAATGCCACAGCTCCAGGCATCGTGCTGTTTGCTGCGTGGCATTTCCTCTACCCTCCACTTTACTCCCTGGTGTGGCAGCCTGCCATCTTCATATGGTTTCTACAAAAGATACAATGATCGTGCAGAGAAATGCAAGTAAAAGTTTAAATATATATGTCACAGATTACATAAAATCTAAACAACATTATTACCTCTAGTTTCAGGGCACTTTCCTCTCATAGGAGGCTTCATTTGCCAGTGGATCGACCAACATGCGGACCCTCTCAGACATTCTGACAATCTACAAACGATCAGTGTATTTATGTAATCAGTACATGACAATATTAATGTATTTTTAATGTATTTGCAGATCATATTATCCAATATGTCAATTAGCTTGGTAGTATAACTTGGTCGAGTAATTCCAACACATCATACAAGTACATACTGTTTTAGCAAACTTTGCACTGCAAAGTTATGAGTTGAACACAAACAACTAAAATCCAGTGGCTAGAGCAGGGATTTAAAACTAAAACAGGAACTGACAAGACAACATGAAGACATCACACAAAATTCAATGACATCGCAGTATCTATCAATGACAAGTTCAATTTGAGTGTATTTCAGATACTCACCCTAAAGTGAGAATCTACAACAGTACCGTCTCAGGTTCAGTCTCTGGGATTTTCCTGTGTGAAAGAACATTTTTTACCTCACCCCACCGTTACTCCACTGTGACACACTGATTCTGTTCTGAAAAAAAAGATACCTGATGTTAAAACTTAATAACTTAACACAAAATTATTCTATTCATCATTACCTATCTTTCTATTTATTACAAAGGGCCAGAGAGGAAAGTGGTGGTTGAAAATAAAGGCTGGGGGCATTATTTGATAGGTTGCAGTCGGACCATCAGAAATTAACACGTCACTAATTTGGTGACCCTTTTAAACAAAAGAAATCTTTTTTAGCACACAATTATCACGCAATTATTCCATGTTTATGCTACAAGCAAAGCCTATTTGCAATCAATATATAACCTCTCGGGAGAATGTTTGTATTTTTTTCACGACCGCATGGACTGCGAAGCGAAGAGTACACGCAAGTTGTATGTAGCTATGTGAACTTCACATTAAAAAGTAATATCAATATGAAATTGACGTATTCCGTCTTACCTGTTGGAAAGTGGAGCTGTGGGAAGCAGAAATGTATGGGTGTGACCTGGAAACTCGGCGGTTTGTTACAGCGCATGCGCAGAGTCAGGATACCTTTTGATAGGTAGCAAAAATTCACAGAACGCGCGTGTTTAACCACATGTTCTCCCGCAACGGGCGGCTCACCTGTGCAGGTGTTCGGCTGAGCTCGGTAACGTTTTGACAGAACACCGGTTCATGTCTTCACCTTTTCCAGACAGATGATCGGTGGGGTCACGTGACTATCCGTTAACGATTGTTCACTATTGGAGCAGCTGGTGTGCTGATGTTAGCCTACGTTAGCCATGTGCTAATGTTAGCCTACGTGCTAACGCAGCTGAACGCTTAATGGTTGATGTTTTGTAATGTTTTAAAAATATTTATTTGACTGAAAACTTTCATGTGTGTTCTAGAAATAATCATGACGACAAATCAGGCTGAAGCCCCAATGCTGGACACAGGTGGGGGGGGCACACCTGGTCAGGTCACCATGATACCGGTTCCTGGCAAATGTAGCACCTACCTCAGTTCTGCCCCCTTGAAAGAGCCTTTTGGTGGCCCCCCACTGACTCCCAGGACCCTTCCAATGGTGGTAACTCGGGTCACGTCCACATGGAGTGGGGGTGCTGGCGGGAAACCACAGGTATCCAAACCAGTTTGGAGCCAGGTGACGTCTGGGAGCCAGACGTTTCCTCAGGGCAGGACGGTGGTGATCACTGTTCCCAGGTCAGCTGGTCCTCAGCCAGTGGCTGTGCCCCCTCGATCCCCCAAGACCAATGCCATGCCGCTACCGGCCAGTATCCAGATCCCCCCAGGTGTGTGTGTGTGTGTGTGTCCGCCTGTGGTCTGCAGCAGTCACTCACTGTGGTCTCTCAGGTATGATGCTGATTCGCAGCGACAATGGTCAGCTGATGCTCGTGGCCCAGCAGGCTCTAAGGGCTGGCTGCGGCCCCCCAGCCAGGGCCCAGCCCCCCCAGGTGTGTGTTCTGCCGAGACCAGTTGCTTCCTGTTGGTGACGCGGACGGACTCCGAACTCAGCAGGTGTGTGCTCGGCAGGTGTCGACTTCCAGCAGAAGCTTGGAGAAGCTGGCGCTGATCAGGACGTCGACTCCGTCCAGGCTCCAGCCGGCGCCGGTCCAAGGGTCCACCGTGGTAAATGATCTCAGTGATGGAGCCCGGCGCACTGGCTCTTTCTTATTTGCTTCGTGCTGATGTTTTTACGGGGGCGTGGGGGGGCCTCAGGTAATCGGTGCCACCCCCAAACCAGCTGTGGTCCAAACTGTCCGAGCTGTGTCCCATCTAGAACCCAAGAGGGATCCACCCCGCACCTTCACTCAGGTAAATCAGGATGTATGCCCACGCCCCGGTTCCTTTTGTGACCACCTGCTCTCCTACAGGAAACCCTGGACAGCGTGAAGAAGTGTAAGAACTTCCTGGTGACTCTGATGAAGTTGGCATCCAGTGACTCCAAGTCCACCACCATGGCGACCAGCGTGCGGGTGCTGGTCAGGAGGCTCCTGGTGGGTGGGTCGGTCTGTCGTCAGCTCTTCCGCCGTCTGTCCGGACCTTGTCAAACTGTGTGTGTGCAACAGGAGGGGGAGCTGGAGGCTGAAGACTTCACAGAGGAGCTCTACCGGGAGTTGAAGTCTACACCTCAGCCATGTTTAGTGCCGTTTCTCAAGGTGAGTCCGGGCTTGCCGCCGCCGGGTCAGTTCTGCTCTGAGTCTCGTTTGTCCTCCTCACAGAAAAGTCTTCCTGCCGTTCGTCAGCTGACTGCAGATCCACAGTTATTTATCCGACAGGCGTCCACGTGTTCACGCCCCCCCAGCGGGATGCAGGGCGCTGTCAATGGGGGTCCGAGCCTCTGGAGCCGGCAGGTGACTGGAGGATGGTTGATGATCAGAGCTCATGGTGTCAGTCAGGTGATTGATTAATTGATTGGTGGTCCAGCAGCCCAGAACCCCTCTGATACCTGACTCCATGACCACGGCCCCGTCCAGAATGCTTCTGTCCAGGAGTGTCCGACCCACTTCAGGCAGAAGACATGGGACAGGTAACACACACACGTCGATCAGAGTGATCAGAATTGATGTGTCAATGGATACGCAGACACCAGCACCAAACACCCTCCTCCACCAGCAGTCCTCCTGCCCCCCCCCCATGAATCAGATGTGTGTTTCTTACCATAGCGTCGGTTCGGCCTGCTGCGACACAAATGACCTCTGCTGCATTCAGGTGAGTTGAGTTAGTTTACGCTGCTGTGATGTGACACGGGGACGCAGACTGATCGTCTCCCCAGAGAAGATGACGACATCAATGATGTGGCTTCGATGGCTGGAGTCAACCTGAGGGAGGAGCACGCTCGGATCCTCACGGGGAGCGTTGGCTCCGTGGTGCAGTCCTGTCAGGATGAGCCCTTCCTGTCCTCCGTGCCGGTGCTGACCCTCATCCTTCACACAGGTATGCAGGGCGCAGTGCTCTGCTGCGTCGGCCTCCTGTCGCTGCGTCGGCGCGTCAGCCTTGTGTCGGCCTCCTGTCGCTGCGTCGGCGCGTCAGCCTTGTGTCGGCCTCCTGTCGCTGCGTCGGCTTTGTGTCGGCCTCCTGTCGCTGCGTCGGCTTTGTGTCGGCCTCCTGTCGCTGCGTCGGCTTTGTGTCGGCCTCCTGTCGCTGCGTCGGCCTTGTGTCGGCCTCCTGTCGCTGCGTCGGCTTTGTGTCGGCCTCCTGTCGGTGTGTCAGCCTCCTGTCGATGCCATGTGCAGGTCAAGCTCTGGGGGTCACTGACGTCCATCCAGATGTGGTCTCTCTGGTGTCTCACGCCACCCAGGAGCGTCTGCGTGGACTGCTGGAGAAACTCACTGTGATGGCGGAACTCCGCAAGACACCGCTGAAGGTACGGTGCGGTGGCCTCTGACTCCCAGTAGGGACCTCTGAGGTCCTTCCTCCTTCCTTCTAGACCGAGTTGATTACGGCTCGTGCTCCGCAGGACGACCGCTGGTGTAGCAAAACGAATGACGTACGCTCGCAGCTTCGGTTCCTGGAGGACGTTGATAGTTTGAGGAAGAAGAGGAGCGACGAGGAGGAGAGAGAGAGACTGCTGCAGCTGGTCACAAGGGTAAACAAGGCTACACAACGCTACGCAACACTGACTGGAGCTACTCAACACCACCCTGGAGAACCCTGTAGAACCTCAGATACCCGTCTCCTGCAGTAGAACCCTGTAGAACCTCAGATACCCGTCTCCTGCAATAGTACCCTGTAGAACCTCAGATACCCGTCTCCTGCAGTAGAACCCTGTAGAACCTCAGATACCCGTCTCCTGCAATAGTACCCTGTAGAACCTCAGATACCCGTCTCCTGCAGTAGTACCCTGTAGAACCTCAGATACCCATCTCCTTCAGTAGACCAGCCCACTCCTGAGCCTTGGAGATGCTCTTCGTTCGAAGTCTTCGGTGGGATGAAACTCAGAATCACGTGTTCATGAAGAATCGTGTTTCTTCAGAGCCGCTGTCACAGTGAAGATCCAGAACACCAGCTCCTGAAGCAGCGAGCTAGAGAGGTTTGTTCTTGGCCCAGATGGTTGATGGTGGGAACACAAACCTGAACCTGCATGTGCCTCCAGCTGCAGCAGCTGGAAGCAGCTCAGCAGCAGCACAGAGACGCCAACCTCACCGCCCTCGCTGCCATCGGACCCTGGAAGAGACGAGCTGCGGTGCCAGCCGACGCTAAGGTAGGTGTCAGGTGGGTTGGGTTCCAGTCACGTGGACTGGGTTCTCTGAGATGGAACTGAGCCGAGTTCTTTGTTGAAACACTGGTCATCAAACCCACACTGAAACCAGACACGCTGACTCAGGTTTGTGACTTCCTGTGAGCTGAGAAAGTGTGTGTGTGTCTGTCAGGTGTGTGTGCGGCCCCGGCCTGCTCTGCACACAATGACTCGGGTTCTGCTCAGAGACCTGCTGGTGTTGATGGAAAACGACTGGTTTGTCCGTCGCTCTCTGACGTTGTACCGAGGGCTGCTGTGAAAGATTCATCTGCTTTGTCTTCATCAGAGCAGCTTCGTGTTTCAGGGAATCCTTTGGTTTGATGGTGGTTTGTACTGTACCGTATACATGCTGTACTGTCTACATGCTGTACTGTGTACATACTGAACTGTGTAGTAATACTCTCAGTTGAAGTTTTTCCTTTGAGTTTGAGTGACAATTAAACAAAGTTCCAATCTGATGTTTGATTTATTGAACTGATTCATGAACCCCCTACAAGCTCTAGAACATTTCTCAAACAGAGAGCAGGTACAACAGCAGCTGGTGACACGCCTCCAGTCTATCCAACCACTGTTTCTAATGTTCTTGAACTGTTCTTGAAATGAAGGTGGACACTGATCTGATGGACGATCTGTTGGTGGACGTTGATCTGTTGGTGGACGTTGATCTGTTGGTGGACGTTGATCTGATGGAGGACGTTGCTCTGTTGGTCGATCTGATGGAGGATGTTGATCTGTTGTTGGACGTTGGTCTGTTGGAGGACGTTGGTCTGTTGATGGACGTTGATCTGATGGAGGATGTTGATCTGTTGGAGGACGTTGTTGATCTGATGGAGGACGTTGATCTGTTGCAGACGAGCGAACACACATGACCTTTTTGATTTTGATTGTTTTAGTGTCTCATCACATC
>CAAKHB010002543.1:0-19909 GCA_901007665.1 Aeoliscus strigatus
TTGATAGTCCTTCAATGGAGGCGGTGTCCTTCCATCAAAATTAATGTAGGAAAATTGTCTCTGTACAGATCTGTTCTCTTTCCGAATCAAGGGACCGTCCACAAAGTACAACACCGGAACAAAAAGGTAATATGATACATTTTACAACTTCAAATAAACACATAGGCTCTGGTTGTTCAGAATTTGCTGCAGCAGAGACACGGCGTAAACTGATCAGGATTGAATTTCCCGTTAGATTCCATTGTAGATATTCTGCTTTTAATCTGTATCTGTAATCATTCCACACAGACCTTCACCAGAGCAGGATGACTGTGCAGTTCTTCGGCTGGGAGGTGACCTATGACGATGACTCTCTTCTCATGGAGCTGGGGACCTCTCAGCAGCCTAAAGACCAGGCCGTCTACACCATGTACCACGGCACAAGCATGCCCAACGCTAAACTCATCATTGCCAACGGCTTTCAGCAGTCATCGCGCGGTATGCTGGGAAAGGGCGTGTATGTCAGTCGCGACCGCAAAAAGGCTGAGAGGTATCCATTAAACATCAACCAGTCAGACCGCGTGGTCCTGGAGCTACGTGTGCGCGTCGGCCGTGTCAAGAAGATCGACAGGGACAACCATCCCATGCAGTACACCTGGAGCACGCAGGGCTTCGACACTGCGTGGGTGCCCCCAAGATGTGGCATGAGAGCTGTGCCCAGCGGCCTGGAGGAGGATTGCGTGTTCGACCCTAAACGAGTGAAGGTTGTGGGCATCGTGCTGGCGCCGGCCGCCCACCTGACCGAACTTCGACAGCTTGTCGCTCAAAGTCAGAGCAGAGGAGATGGGAGTGCAGCGGACGTGTGTTCACTATGCAACAGGAAGATACAACAGGATAGTCCACACCCCACACAATCGTGCTGGGGATGTGGGCAAAACATCTGTATTCTCACAGCCAAACACTTCTGTTCTGTTTCAGTCTGATTTAAAAAGAAGTGGTAGATGTGACTCAGCGGTGGAGGGTGAAATCAATGTTTGGAACCTGGACTAAAAGCTCTGTCTTTGGAGTTTGGAAGAAACTGGAGGTGAAAATAAACTCCTGCATTGATGTTGATTCTTAAATCTACTATGTGCAATCAAAATGAATTCATCTTGTTGAGAAAAATCTCTTTATTCCAGACTGAATGTGGACACGTGACATACTGTACATTTTCTAGATCCTTCAGTCCGTCCTCTCCTGCTGGGGTATTTTGATTTTCCTTAAATCTGAGTCATGTCAAGCCAATAAATCTTACATTTCTTCATGAGACCCCGTGCAGTCTGATATCATCTTCATCATCTGCCTTTTTTACTCAAGCTACATTGGCAACATTCAGGATGAAGAGTCGAGCAGTGAATAAAAGTCCAGCAACCGTTGATCTCCACACAGTTTGGCATGTTCCAGAAGGACCTGAAGAAAGAAAGAGAAGCACCGATGAAGTTTTCAAGTGAATGATGTGATGAATTTAAACCTCAGCCTAAAACTTGTTTCAGTCACTGTCAGAATGTTCTCTTCTTTCTGGCTGCCAGTCACACATTTAAACAAATGTCACATTTCATGTAAATGTACCAGAGCATTGACCCTGAAGGCCTCAACTGCACCGGATGGAAAGAAGTAGAATGTATAGTATAATAAGGAACCATGGACTAGAATCAGCTTGGCATATGATCGGTGCCGTGCACTCACGCTCATTAGCTCCTGGTCGTTTTTGGAATGCAGGTGTCTGAGGAGGTACCAGCTGGCCACGTGCACCACAGTCACTGGCAACTCTCGAGAGGAGACATACACCAGCCTCTCCAAAAGACGCCTGGTTTCCCTGCAGGAGACACAGGTGGGAAAAGATCATCATTCTGTCCAAACTAGTTGTGCCTGGAAGTCTCCAACACCCAGGTACTGGTGAACATGATCAAGCCGCAGTACAGTTAGAAGAGAGACAGTGAGTTTCTCCAACATTTAAAGATGTTAACTCCTCAGTCCATATCAGCCATTTGGTCGTCGTAAGGCCGACACATCCTCAAGCAATTCCTGCTCTGTTGTCCATGCCACTTTAATGGAAGTATAGTTGACCAAAAGAACTACAAGTTAGGATGAAGAGGACATGTAAAAAAACATGGACAATGTTTAGTAATTCAGATGTTGCTCCTGCCACAGAAAGTCACAGCCTCAGTCAGACAGAATGACACAAGATGCTACAATTCACTAATCACTAAGCGTCTGGTTAGCCTAGCGTCTGGTTAGCCTAGCGTCTGGTTAGCCTAGCGTCCGTTTGAGACACATAATCTGGATTGTGATTTGGATCAGTGCATTCAATGCAGCCTCTCTTGCCTCCGTCACATCTATTTCCAGTTTTAGCTGAATGGTTGAATGCTAATGCTGCTGTTGTTTCTCTCTTCATGTGAAACCATGTACATCCCCTGTGCTGGTTTTTAGATGCTTAATTTTCCATATTTGTGGGCAGACCTGCAATTTGCACTCAATGCAATACCTAGCGGCCATCTTGGTCACAAACTGGAGCAGAGCCTGGAACAGCAGGGCCATCGGGGAGGAGCCCAGCTTCAAGACCTCTGTTGTGGCTTCGAGTACCAGATCCGTCCAGTCACTTCCTGGAACACCAGCCTAACAAGTCACAACAGGACGCCATCATCACCATCGACGCTTTATTAAATCATGTGGAATTCACTGTGGCTGTGGATGTGTGTGATGAACAAACGTACCATGCAGGGTCTCAGAGCGAGCAGAGCCAGTCGAAGCAGGCTGGCTACCTGGCCGCTGTTCAGGCCGAGCTGGGAGGCGATCTGCAGACTCTGTCTGTACGCCATGACAGCCTGGACCAGCAGGCCCTGTCTGCTGTAGACCTCAGCCAGCCACTGAGAGAAGGAGATCCAGACAATGAGCGCAGATAGGTGGGAGGTGACGACACACCAGGGGATGAGGTGATGACAGGAAATGAGGAGGAGTGACCAAAAACAGGCATTAGGAGACCAGAGGTTAGAGGAGATGAGAAAACTGGTCATTGTCAATGAAAAATCAAGTTCTTCCACTTGAAGCGGTTACAAAAACATTTCAACCTAATTACCCATGAACCGTTTATATACCAACACGCTCACACTTATTCTACGTATTCCACAGTATCTGGTAGAATCTTCTTTTCCCCATGTTTCAACCCTTCCATTGACATTTCACTCAGTCTGTCAGACAATCATCTAGACAGCAATAACTGCTCTGTGTCTGTTCAGTCGGACCTTCTCCCTCAGCTGTGGTGCTGCTACTGAAAAGAGGCCAGTTAAGGGAAAACTATCTCAACGATCCATCTTCTGGGAATTTGAGATCCTCCATATTATCAAGCCATGTAACATAACACAGCTTTGTGTGGTTAATTGGTTGAATGTGTTTATTTGTGTGTGTGTGTGTGTGTGTCTGTGCAACAGCTCATCACTGAGCGTCTTGTGATTCAGTATCCACTTACATGCCAAGCCCCGAGATTGGTGGGATTCATCAGCATGGTGCTGCTGAGCTGCTCCAGCACAGACTGTGGGAGAACAGTATCTCCACTGGCCTCCAGGAGGCGCTGACACTGCACTTGTCTTAGCAAAAGCATCACTGCTGGGTGCTCTGGAGACACGCTCAGCACCTGAGAACAGAGCAGCACAGCAGGAAGGGTTGTTAGTGCGTGTTGATTTCAAAATGTCCCTATCTGACAATGAGGAAGAATCCTTCAACAGATTCCTGGATCCAGATGGTTCCAGAACACTACCAACATTTAATCATCTGGTCCTGGTCCATTAGCAGCATTGACTCAACATTTCATTCCGATCTGTTCAGATCAGACAGAAACATTACGTCCTTGGCGGAGGTAATGAACACGTGTGATGGTAACCCACCTGTGAGCAGAGGGCCTCTGCTTGTTCCAGCTGCCCCCCCAGCATGAGACCGGTCACTGCCTGTTGTAGTACCCAGCCTTCCAGAGACTGGGCTAGAGGGCGCTCTATCTCCTCTACACTGTGCACTGAGATGCAGAGGTGTGTCAGTTCAAAGTTCAGTATGTTCAAACACGTGCACAAACTGGTCAACAGGAGTGAAGGTACCCACCTTTCTCAGACACCACTGACATTAAGGTTCTCTCCAGCCCTCGTCTGCGAGGTGAGGCAGAGCCAGACAGGAAACAGGAAGTGTTTTCTGTGTGACACGCAGCCATTAGTCCCGCCCATGTTGCTGGATCGTCTGAAAGTAGACATCAGATTAGGTTCTCACAGCTAATAAGGAGAAGGAGAAGACAAACCTTGTTTATCTATTGGTTGATGATGGGCAGCGTCCCTTTGTGCCAAATGGACACAAATCGGCAAATGCACAAAACATACAGGCTGTAACAACGGACTGCGGATGAGACGCCATTTGTTTCGGTTGTGTTTACCCACAATGCCCGGCGCTGTTGTCCACTTCCTGCTTCCTCACTGAAAACGTGAATTTAAAGTTCCTCAAGACTGAAAAGACGATTGATTTGTTGTGTCTGTTTTCGTGTTGTGTGTGTTTGAGTGTGTATGGACACATTTACCAGGACAAAGCAGCACAGCTCTCTGCATCGTCTTCAATGCATTCCTGTGGCGGTCCTCTCCTGAGTGTCTGCCATTGGCCAACATGTTTACGCCGCTGTGCAACAGCGCCCTCTGAAGGCACATATGTTAAATGAGTTTGTTGAATTTTACAAACGCTGTGGCAAAGATAATCCAGTCCATAAAGGTGTCATGTTCCTCTACCTTTCCTTGGGTCATACTGGAGAGACAGGCAACATGACCAGCTGTTGCTCCACCCTGGAACACACAGAATAAAATGTAATTATGTTTTCTATGTTTCTCTTTTAATACTCAGTGTCTCTGCATGGTTACATTTTGTAGTTCTATATACTTCAATTCATTTCATTTTACCTGAGTGATTGAAATAACAAATGTGTTCTTAGAATTAATCTGTGCGTGTGAGCCTACGTAGACTTACATTTGCCTTCCTGGGGTAGAACTGGGGCACCAGTCTGGACAGCAGAGCCCACAGAGACGGGTTACCAGGATTGCTGGGAACAAGTCAAAGAGCATTTACAGTACCAGTGTGTGTGATTGAGGATAAACACCACTGCTACCAAGGCTCGGTCACCATCTGTACTAAAAACATCCCTGCAAAGCTCTGTTTCTGCTGCTCAGCTAACCTGTGCACCGCTCTGGACGCCTCTCTTTGCACTGCACTGTAGTTGCGCTGCAGGGCCAGCAGGGTGCAGGTGAGGAGACATCGCTGCTCGATGATGCTCCCAGAGGAAGAGCCTTGTTTCAGCAGCTCAGCCAGAGCAGCCGTCGCGAGTGTAGTGTCATTGTGGACCAATCCAAGGGCGCACAGGCAGAGAAGAGACTCTGAAACTGGCTCCTTTAGCATGGAGCTTTGAGAGAGAAGGCAGACAGATGAATGTGAGATGAGTTATAAAAAAAAGTTATAAGCAAAGGTCTGTATGTTTGGTGCTTTAATAAGTTGTACTTTAATGCAAGATGCCACCAAACTGACATTATTTAATTGAGGATGTTTTAACTGCGTGCCTCTCATTTTCTTTGTTCCGCCATCATTACTTCTAAATGAAATTTGGTTATTACCTCCACCCAGGAGGTTATGTTTTCTGTTTGTCTGTTAGCAAAGCCAGAAAATTATGAACAGACTTTTAATGAAAATGCAGAACAAAAAGAAAAAAAAAATAGAGCTCAGAGGTCATGATTTGTGTAATAACTAATTGACTATTAGCGACAAAGGCATGTTTTGATGATCAACCAATTAATTAGACTAAATGAAAATGAATGGAGGACGACGATATTCACAGTATGGGTGGAAATAAGCTGCAAAATATCTGCAAAATGAGCCTGGAAAATATCTGCAAAATGAGCCTGGAAAAGTGGGCACAAATGTCGACACTTTGTGAGGCACAAGTACCTGGTCAGTACTGTGACCACATAACAAAGTAATAAAGTCCAAAAACATGTGGAGAACGTATTATTCCTTAATAAATCATCAATATGAACTATGTCTAAGGGTTCATACGGAAAGTTAGAATGTGAGAAAAGTACTCAGTACTCACCATTTAAACAGCAGAGTCTTGGCTGAGTCCACTTTACCCTGCTGGTGCTGCAGCAGGGACAGAGCTGTGAGGATGTAAGCCTGCTCCGATTCACTAGAGGCCACCGCGAGGGCGCGTTCATAGGCTACGATACACAAAAATTCACAAAAACATCTCATCTCACTGCTCAGGCACACACACATACGCTGTGGTTCCGTCCTCACCACTGATGCTCTCTGAGAGGAGTCCTGCTCTGCAGTAGGCCAGAGCCAGTCCTGCCAAATCACTGAGCTCCTGTAGCGGTGTGGATCGGTAAACCTGGACTGCCTCCTCCCATTGGCCTGACGTGCTGTGAGGAATGTTTTTGAGGAACAAAAAAATAATGAAAACAAAGCACATTATGTGCATGCTATATAAGGTAATATCCAGCATAATGTATAAGCATCACTTCTATCAATACATTTTTTCAATTTTATTCACTTGGATTGTATGAAGACCCACTGCTGATCAGCATAACAGTATTATCAAAAACTGCCCAAGGACAAAAGCAATAGTCACAGTGGTGTATTTTACCACAAAGCACGGCCGTAGCTGCTCAGAGCAAATGCCAGCTGTTCTGAGGAAGACATGGACTGAAGCAGTTCAACAGCTCTGAGGAAAGAGAGTTCAGGTTCGACACAGACAGGACAAATAATGAGCAAGTACGAAATAATACACACACATGGTTGGTACATGATTCATCATCACTTCATGTGCACGTCACCTCTGATAAGCCTGCAACGCCTGTCTCCTCAGCTGAAGATGCTCATTCAGGTAGCCCAGCATGATGAAGGCATCGGGATCAGACTGGATCCTCTCTATAGGAAACAAGTCACACAAGATACAGCTTGAACGCATGACTCCATGCACAAAGAAAGGTGTGTGTGTGCGTGCGGACTCACACACGCAGCTGCTATACCTGTGTACTTGCTGAGCGCCACCTGAGCGGCAGAGACAGCGTTCATCTGGACAATGTTGTACCGGTACAATTCCGTGTTTCTGTTGCTCTTATCCAGCAGGGTGGAACAAACCCAGTAGGCGTAACCTTTGACTCCCTCGGTCTGCTTGGGCGGGTGAGATAATGTGGAACGGAGAATGATGCATTGAGGCATCAACAAAATCAGCGGTTTACGGAGCAGGAAAGCTGCAGAGGAGTGTAAAAAGTGTAAAAGTCTGGGAGGTGACGCACGTGTGTGCTGAGTTCAGTGGTGTGTCGGAAAAGATCCATGGTGTCATAGCTTCCCACTCTCTCTGCTATCAATGCCTGACAGGAAGACAAACACATGAAACCAGTGTTAACACTATCAAGTCTTGCAGTAGACAGCCACTAAACCTCTACAAACCAGTTAATACATGATATTTAATATATACATATTTAACAAACTGTGGATGTGCAACTCTCTATATGTTGCTGTATATTTTATTTATTTTGTATTTCAATTATTTTGATGTGCACACCTATATTTTATTCATACATGTATTTAATATTTATTTTTATACATTGAACATTTTAGCAATTGTTTTTTGTTTAGGTTTTATTTTTTTCCTTTTCACTTGTAACTGCTCTATTGTTTTTCTTGCTGGAGCTGTTGGAATGCAGGAATTTTCCCTCGGGGATAAATCTGATTCTGATGTCACATCTTGTGTTGTGTTTTTTTTTTTTTTTTTTTTTTTCATAACCAGCACATAAATTATGGGTGATATACAGTACATGTATGCAACAAGCTGTTGGAAGATGAGCCAGTCGAAGTGATGATGCTGTGAACATCCAGTTCAGTACCTGTCCAATCCAGCAGTTGACGTAGAGCGGCTCCAAGGACTGGGCGATCTTAAAGGCCTCATGTGAAAGCTACGGCAATAAAAAACAGTCACATATCAACAAGAGAAGCATCAGCTAACTGTGGCATGAACAACAACAGCTCATATCAAATCCCAAACACGCACCTCTATGTTGTCCTTCTTCAGATACAGGCTACCGAGGTTGGTCCAAGCAACAACATTCTGTGAAGGAATATGAAAGTCTGATGAGAATGCTGTGGAAGAATAACAATTAGTGAACAAACAAATACACAGTACATACATTTGGTTCCAGCTGAATGGACTTGATGAAGCAATGTTGAGCCAGAGCAAAGTTCTCAAGACCTAAACGGAAAGTAATGACAAGACAGAACCTCATCTGTTCCCCGGACAATGATGAAGCAGCTGACTACAATAATGAAGTCACAACATAAGTACACGTGGACAGTGACCACAAAAATGTACAATCCCAGTTCTTACCTTTGCTCATGCCAACAACTCCCAGAGCATTCCAGTAGCTATGGCTCCCGTTGTCCATCATTATAGCCTTTTTTAAACACTGAAAGGAGAAAGAAGAAATAACTTGACTAACTTAAGTGATAAAACAATACAAAATTCAGGAGCAGGATTCCATGAATTACTTCTTGAGCTTTCTCGAGGAGCAATGATTGGTTGTTCTGGTCTTCCTCTGTAGAGCAGGGTAAACCACCCTAGAAAAGATGTGAAGTGATACATCTTTCATTATTCCAGATGGAAATGCGTGTGCCAGAGAAAGCATAAGGCGCAAGTTACCTGGCGATGATAGTTGATGCCAAGGTCATACCAAAGGCTGGAGACCTCTGGCATTAGCTTCAAAGCACTGACGTAGCACCTACGGACAAATTACAAGCAATAACAAATAAACAGAATAAGTAACATGAAAGTAAGTGAGTGTATTCCATCATCGACCCAGTGTGAAGGATGCTGGCGTTGAAGACTTGTGGTCATACCTCTCGCCAACTTTGAGTGTCTGAGCCTGGTTCAACACGTGGACCTGGCTGTCGGAGCCAGCCAGCGGACCTGGGACTTGAACCTGAGCTCTGTTTGGTGACGCAGTGCTGACCGCAGTGCAGGCGTCTCCCAACAGCTTCCACAGACAGGACAGGTCCGGACGCTGCTCCACAGCTCTGGTTGGCGTGAAAAAGTGAATGGAAAGGTGGAATAAGAATGGATGAGAGGCTGATAAAGAAGAAGACAAAACGCTAAAACCAGAGTCCCAAGAGTTACTTGTAAAGATTCTGTAGAGCCTGTTGAATCAGATCAATGGCTCCTCCATCCCTGCAGTCCTCCATGAACCTATTTGCCAGAGACAGCTGACACTCCCCCAGACCTGAACAAACCAAATTAGATGTTCCTCATATTAGATCAGATTTGAGATACAGAGACTCCAAGTTTTACCTTTAAGAGCGGGAACGTAGTCGTGCTTTGCTGTGATCTGCAAGTACTCCGCAACAGCCTCTTTGAACTTGCCCAGCGTCTGTTTGATGGCAGCAGCCTGGTAGACGCTGTAAATGGAGGAGGGCTGTAGGTTGTGGGCCTTACCAAAGGCCTTCAGAGCAGCTGTGAAACTGCAGCGGTTCAGGTATGCCTCCCCTAAACACTCCCAGCACACCCAGTCGTCAGGGTCTGCTCTTAGAGCCGCCTGCAGGCTGTGGAACATAAAGCATATATGTTCAAATCTCTGACGTTCTTTTAAGAAGACATAACTAAAAGATATACTTTTCTTACTCAGCAATAGCCTGCTGACTCTGTCCACACTTTAGGTAGTAAAGCCCCCGTCTCATCCAGGCCCATTTAGCTGAACCCGGAGTGGCCTTCTCAGTCACTGACTGGAGCAGCTCTAAGGCAGCGTCCTACAGCGGACCGAGGAGAATCAAAGACTCACAGGACAAGAGGGGCGCGAGAGTAGCTGCAAACAAAGAATCTAAAAATAGTCTGACCATATCGTCCTGTGCCATGCTGAGATCCACTGAGGCAGCGCCGGACTCTGCATCACCACTGTCCAAGTCGAAGGCCTTCTTATAACAGCCTCGTGCGCGGCCAAAGTCACGGGCTACCTCGCGATAATAATGGCCGAGGTAGCGGAATGCACCGCCGAGGAATGGGTCTAACTTGGCAGCCTGAGATGGGGAACAAATAAACTTAGAGCTTTCAAATGATACCATTTCATGTTTCATGTTTTCACATGGTATTTGCATTAACAATTACTTCCTTCCCCTGTCTAAAGATCTAAAATGTTCAGGGCACTAACCATGAGCAGACATCGATGGGCTTTGCCTCTGTCTTTACGGGTCTCCTCTCCTATGGTCCAGTACAGCTGTCCCAACAGGAAATAATACTCTGCACAGTCCAGCTTTTGTTCCACTGCCTTGAGGAAACTACATCAGAAAAGAGCAAGAAAGAAACATCTGATGTGGAAATCTTTTTGTTTTTCTTTTACATGTTAACACACACTGGTCACAGTGGATCCCCCGTGTCTGGGACCTACATATCCGTGGTAACACTGAGGAATTCACACAGTGAAATCAGAACCTGACATAAATAGTGAATATTTAGTCAAGTCATGTTTTGACACTCCCATTATTTGTGTTTGGTCACCCAATATGAATAATCTTGGCGAGATGAGAATCTCCATCGCATGATCCTTTTTTGTGTGTTTTGATTTTGTATTTTGAGTGTGTGTGTATGTGTGTGTACCTCTGCTCTGCCAGCTCCTGCTGTCCCTCAGCGACATGAGCCAGCCCTATCAGTGCCAGGGCCTGTGGCAGGTTTGGGTTTGAGGCCCCCAGCTGTGATGACACCTGTGGATGTTGGACATGACATAACATGTTTATTTGTATCTTTGACTACACTGGATTTACACACTAATCAAGTCATAGATACATTTACTGATGGCAGAGTCTAATCCCAAAATGAAGTTGATGATAAAAGTATTTCATATCAAATCTACTGAACCTTTAGTGCTTGGTCGATCTGTCCATTGTTCAAGTGTGCACGGCCTTTAAGGGCCACTAGGACTGAGTCTTTGTCAGCATCTGGAATCTAAAAAGACAGAAAACAAACGCCGACAGCAATCTGAAACATGCTGGATCAACAGATGAGCGCAGCAGTCAATGTAGACATGTCCTCCATTACCTGAGAAAACGTGTCCAGTGCCTGATGAGCAGCCTCTACCTCTCCACTCCGGACTAAAGCCTCCAGCCTCAGCTTCAGAAGTTGGACCCGCAGTTCTTCACCTCCAGACGCACACGCCTTCAGACCTGGTCAGACACAAGCAGACACACCCTGAAGAAGGCATGAGCCAATACGCGTTGGTGTATTTTTAATGATTGTTGCCCATCAAAGGCCTTTCCCATTTTTGAACCTCCTTGAGTGGCAGCTGCAGTTAGAGTCATGTGTCCAGTAATTCAGGAACATTTTTTGAAGAGCATCTTGAGCCAGTTGTATCACGTGACTGATTCAGGAAAGGGGTTTTTGCATCCAATTCGGGGACAGCGGAAGGCAGCCAATCCCCCCTCATAACCTTGTTGCATGTTATTTTGCAACGTATTCTACCTTCGTTCATAATTTATGTACACGAAGAGTGTTCATTCATTTAATCCAAAGCCGTTATAACTCGCTCAGCCTGTTTTACATCTATTGTCCACTCGACGGTGCGGTACTAATACAGGGATTCTTTATCGATGTACCTTGAGAACATGATGAGGCACTGGCTGTGTATTTGTGCGTTTTGAGCTGAGCCTCAGCCAGACTGTACCATCCAGGTCCAAAGCTCATTTTCTCCAACCCTAATAAAACAGAAAAAGAGTCATGATGTCCAACAGTAATGCAGCGTTTCTTCACGTGCAAACAAACCTTGTGTAAGGTCTTTAATGGCATCCTTATACCGGCCCTCTTGGAGCGCCTTCAAGCCAACACCCAAGTGACCTAATTCATTGTTTGGGGCCAAATCAAGGAGCCGTGAATAACAGCTGATGGCTTCTTCATCCTGGACACCTGCAAACCAAAACAAAGCACGACACAAACGTTTCTCTAAAATCTCTGTATCAGTGACTGTCCTTTTGAATTATCAACTGGATAAGAGAGATGACTCGACCTGCTTTGAGGTAGTGAGAGCACAGAACCTCCAAAGGGTAACTTTGGGCGGGGTAGAGGGACAGCATGGACTCACACGCCTCTTTGAGTTTCATTTCTTGTTGTGAGACCTGCATCAAATACACATTCCCAAAAGCCACAGTATTTTTTTTTTTTTTACGCTATTTACGAAGTGCACAGACATGAGAGAAGAGACACTTACTTTACAAAGACAGGTGATATAATCAGCTGAGATCTTTCTATGTTCTTCTCCTGGTACGGGATCTATGAGAACCATGGCCCTCTCGAACGCGGTTATTAACTGATTAAAGAAAAGACAATAGACAAACAATGTGTTTACATGGGAAGATTGTGAGTATTAAGAATGAAGGCAAGCTTGCAGCAGGTTTAAGGTCATGGATTATTTGCTGCTGGTCGTGTGAAGAGTTGAAATAAATACGTGATTTTGGGATTCACTGTCTTCCTCCTTCTCAGTGACGCAGTCGGACATGAGCTGAATCATCTGTCGCCATAGCTGCAACACCTCGTTCTTGTCTGCAGCGTCTTCCTGCTTCAGCTCGATGAGTTTCAGCCAAACCTTCGCCAGCTACGTGCACATATATACAGACGTGTTAAAGTGTGCACACACAAAAAATCCACTTAAAAAAAACAACAACTCACACACCTTTGAGTACTCTTTGTCAGCCTGATAGACATCAGACAACTTTTTGATCACCTCATAACATTTGTTTTTGTCAGTGCTGTGAAAATAGAGCATAATAGATAACATACAAATTTAATTAAAAGTAACTTAAAAACATCAAATGATGACACAGTCTTACATTGCATAAAGCTCAACAAGCTTCTGATAGATGTTAGGTAGCTCAGCTTTGAAATCCCACTGATCAGTCTTCTCATAGAGATTTGCCAAACCCTGAAACACAAATCAAGAAAATCACACGTTGCATAAATATCTGCCCTTGCAGTATTTTATGTTTTGCATTGTATCACTCCTCAGGGGCTTCCACTGAACAAGAACATAAACATAAAGGTTTAGAAACATTCTATGTACTTAGAATCCAAAATGCAGATATATGAAATTTATCTGCAACAGAACCACGTGTTCACCAATGAAAACACAACCTGAACCTGGAGTCTATATCACATTGTGTTTGATTGTTTGTGTTACTTAAGGTAGGAAGTATTAATAATAGAAGAGTTGTAGTTAGTGATGGGTCCAGCAACACCGATGTGTCGGCATGTGTGTCGTCCTCAGAGAGCGAAACGCCGTGTCAGTGCACGCATTGTTTAAGAAAAAGTCACATGACCGATACAGTTTTGTTTCGTTTGTTGTTGAGGCGCCAAACTGTGTTTAGAAGGAAGCGCATCTGTCAACGGGATGCAGCTGTGATATGGAGCCCAATAGAAAGAGAAAGATGTCCTTTTATTGTGAGCAGGTTCAATGCTACACTTGTTCGATTGAACTGTCTTACATAAAGACATCATTTTAAAACCCATCGCTGCCTCAAACACAAGTACATAAGCAACATTACATTCATACATTCGTTGTGATTTTCACATCGTGACACGTTATTTATTGACTGTTCATTTTAAATATATCAAAGATATTCTAATGATATCACAAGTGAAATACAATAACAAATAATATTATTGTGAATATACTAGGTCATTTGATCAGTATTCCTGGAGTCTCTCAACCAGGTTGCAGTGTCAGTATTGAGTAACAGTGACATTATCAATACAGTTTGGGTAGTGTGTTCCATTGGTAGTAAAGAACAGGCTGCTGAACAATCGACATTTACAGCACCAGATGTGGCGAACCATCTTATAACGAACCCAGGGAACCCAGGAGAACCCAGGAGATTTATAAACAGCAAAGACATGTTTGTCATTTGACAGAAAAAATGATGCCATTTACATTTTTTCTGGTGCCACATCATGTACAGTAACTTACGATTACAGCAACTGGACTGTACAGGATCAGTGCATACAGTTGTGGAATGACCGATGTAAATATTACCTGCCACGCCAGCAGCTGCTCCGGCTCCAGCTCCACTGCCTTTTTATAGGCAGTGTGAGCCTGATCTGGCTGCTCAAGTTCGCTGGCTGCCAAACCAATAAACACCCACGCATTGTAATTGTTCTTCTCAAGTTTCAAGACCGCCTGTGAACACAGAGAAGAGATTTATGTTACCAGCATCTCAGGGAAACACAGACACACTCATCATGCTGGACCTCATTACTCTCGTTTAGTTACATTTTATTTGTCCAGCCCAATATCACAATTTCCTTTACAGTCAGTACAATATCACACCCTCCAACTGCCAAAAACCTCCTTCAACAGGTGAAAAAGAAACATCAGGAGGAGATGGAGAAACAGACAAAACAGAAATAGATGTACACGTACAGACTCAAAGTGTCTGTGACAGGAGAAGAGGAAGCTCATATGATCCCATCAGTCCTCCAGGTGTGGGATACTTCACCTTGCAGTGCTTCAGAGCCTCTTTAAACTCCTTGTTCTTTATGGCTTCTCTGGCACCTTTCAGAGCCGCTTTCACTTCTTTATTAGACATCGTGTTGTTGTCTGCTGAGAAACCCAGCCAAAAGGAAACATTGTCAACGTGTAAAACGTCTACATGTTACTTTAAAACCACGTTTTTAGTATTGAATATGTGATATACCGGTGTACTGGTGCATTTCTATGTAGCATGACGTTAGCTACCTAGCTTGGTCGAGCTGCTGAAACAGGTGAGTTTGAAGTGAAGTTGTAAAGCAGTAAAGTATTAGCAGCTCGACAGGAGAGTGAGACATATATGTCTCTTATATGACTCTCAACGCAGGTTCTGCTGCCGCAATTATCATGAAAAGTCCGAGCCACCCACTGTTTACGTCCACTGCTTGCTCCGCTGCGGTCGATGACGCGGAAGTGCACCGGAAGTTTCTAAACACTTTCAGAATAAAACAACATAATAATAATGCAGCTCAGTCCACGTGTTGTATTTATTGCTCTACATAATATAATATAATATAATATAATATAATATAATATAATATAATATAATATAATATAATATAATATAATATAATATAATATAATATAATATAATGTTCATATTATATTGTATATTCTATGCATGTGATTTAAGATTGTACGTATCATAATAATGGACACACATACAAAAAAACAGAAATGATTGACTCATTTATTAATAAGGCTGAATAAATGAATGCAGGATTTACAAAGATCAGAGGGATCATACACATAGAAGTAAGTCAAAGCTTAAGTTATGAGAAAAAAAATAATTCTAAAACATCAGCCCTAGTGAATCATAGCTCTCTCTCTCTTTTTCTCTCTCTGTCAATATATATAAGCTTGATTTAATTCAATTGAAACTTTCAGAAGCCAAAGAGCCACCTGTCAATAGATTTCTCGTTGGCTAAAGCATCTTTTTGCCAGTCTACGTGCCACCGGAGGTTAGCAATAACTTGGCTATAATTTCCCCCTAAACTCTGGCGCCAGGCACCGAATGCTTGTTTATTGTAGAGATGGACAGTTGTAGAGACCGCTGGATAGTCTACAATGTCACGTAATAGCTTGTCTAGATTCATGCACACGTCTGGGAATTTGAGGGCCACGTTGTGAAGTTCATCCTTGTCCTGTGTCAGGTCTGCAAAAGAGAGAACATTCACAGGAGCCAGACATAAATCATCCCTTTTTTTCAGAAGAAGAAAATAGGATGAGTTGGGTTGCACACTGTATTGTAACTCACCAAAAAGCTGTGGAGGTACACTCACACCGTCTGCATATGCAATGTATTTCCAGCGGTCACGCCTCAGCATGTATGTAGAGGCATTGACGTTACAACCATGAAATTCACTCAGAACCCAGTCTGGATGCTGGGTCTTGGGCACAGTGTTGTACTTGGACATCAGAGGAAGCAGTGAGTAACCACTGAGATCACTTTCTGCTGGTATACCAGCAATGTCTGCAACATGAATAAACGTGTCTGTGCATAAAACTGGAAATCTCTCAACAGCTGGTTGACAGAGATGTGATATAACATACATTTACTGTGTACACGTTTACAGAGACTTCCTTACCCAGCACAGTAGGATAGAGATCAACCAGAGACACAAGCTGGTCCACCTGCAGACCAGACATCAGCCCTGGGCCCATGAAGAGCAGGGGAACGTGGGAACTGCCCTCAAACATAGACATCTTGTAGAATTGCCGGTGCTCCATGGCCAGCTCTCCATGATCAGCCGTGAAGATTACAACGGTGTTGTTAAGCAATCCGGTTTCTCTCAGAGCTGAAATGACCTCACCTGGGGAGACACAAGAACCCAAAGTGTGAGTTACATCCGATCATTCAACTTACATTTATATCTATGTCAACAGCAGTACAAACATTTGCTAAACTGTTGTACAGTTTAAAAAGTTGCAGCTGTTATGAGGAGAGAATTCAGAAGTCTAATGGGGCTTGGAATGTGTGAAGGGACAGACTATTGTCTACAATGATTAAAATGAATGGTCCCTGCTGTTACTGTGATATATAATAGTGTGACAATTACAGTACATATGTGTGGTGAGGAATACGGTTTCTACAACAGCAAGTATATGTACATGAAGACACAGACGGTGCAAACTGAAATGGGATGTTTTGAATTAGTATTAATGTATTAATATATATGAATGGAATAAAGCACCTTAAGTGCTGCTGTTTTTTATATAGCTCACAATTATGGTGCTAGAATATCGTTGCACTAATGTACAGAACACTCATATACATTTTTATAGCGATTTGGTATTGATTTCTTTTTTGTATATTCTGTTGAATACTCACTATTCTAGTCATTTTATCTCATTCTATTACTATTGTATTTTATGAATATACTTTGTGTAAGTGATGTGCATCAGTACAGAATGGACAACAAAGCTGACACTGATTTGGTGTCAGACCAGTACGTGATGCTACAGCTGCTGCCAACTAACCCAACATGGCGTCTGCCTCTGCACACATGGCATAGTAGAAGGCGCGAATTCCTTTGATTTCCTCTTCGGTAAAATCCCCACTGCAGTTTTTGGTGAAGGTGGAGTAGTAGTCAACAGGGTGCATGGCATCCACTGGGAGCCATTTAGGAACGGAGATGAGCTCAGAGGAAACCTGCAAGTGAGAAACATTGGAATGCACAGTGTTGTCTGTGAGTAACTGAAATGTAGCTTTACAATATACAAGAGGAAGGAAAAACAAACTTTTTTCAACCAATATGGGGACGTGCGGAAGGTGGACCCTCCTGCTGTGGGTCCCAGAGATGCGGTGTTGTACGTGTGTGGTAAATTGAGGCCGAGATACAGAGCGAAGGGCTGCTGGGAGGAAGCAGCGCTGTTACGGATCCACTGCGTAGCCTTGTCTGTGTTAGTCCAGTCAACTTGATTGATCCTTCCTGTTGACGTGTTCCCAAAAAGCTGTGTAACAGGACGTCCCTCTTGGCGCAGGAGGAAGTCAACATCTCGTGTCCAGGCCTCGACTCGATTACTGCAGTGAGATAAAGGAGAAGAAGAGGGGATGAATGGATGAATCACGCTGTTATTAGTCATCAGTGGTCCATGCTGTTCATGGTGTGTTGGTGGTCTCTTTAATATTTGTATAATACACTGATTTACCACCACTGCAGTCAAGTTCTCGTCTACATGACCACTCATGAGCATTCAGGTACCTGACAGAGTGACCCCCTGAGGTGTAGTCCAGTTTGCCCAACATCTTTGTGCGATATCCATCCCTCTCCAGCAAATCCATCCACGTTGTTGCATTTGCAGCCAGACACTTGTAATTATTCCACGACTGCACGCGGTGAACAAACTGTCCACTCCACATTGCTGAGCACAAGAAAAATATTAGATTATGCCGTTTTTCCTCAAAGTTCTGTACCTTTAAGGGTGTGTTCAAAAGACCGAAACTACCAGTTGACTAACCAGCTCTGGAGGGGCAGCAGATGGGCGAGTTGGTGTAAGTGTTGAGGAAGGTGGTACCAAGTTCCCTCAGGTAGTTTATGTATGGAAGCTGGACAACTCTGCTGCCAGGGTCAAAGGTCAAACGGCCATCCTGCACCAATAAGAATACTTTCACCCTAAACGGTTTGCTGTAGCATGCTAATACAATAAATATTGATTAATCATTATTTAGCACAAAAATTAGAGTTTTTTTAAGATGATAGAAACCAATACTGTGAGAAGCTAAACATTTTAATTTAATCTGAAAAAATGTTTCTCTATCACAAACAATGGACTACCTGGTATTTGTAAATGTGGATGCTGCTTATGATAATAATAATAATAATAATAATAATAATAATAATAATAATAATAATAATAATAATAATAATAATGATTTAGAATTACATAACTAATTCTGTTTGTGTTTTTTGTTGACATGATCCAAAAGAAAACGAAGAAGAAGCTGTTACAGTTTAGGACAGATGTGTGTATGATGCCACAGACAATGTGCGCAACCCTTTAGTTTTGGATTAGACTGAGATTTACATTCTTTTTGACGCAAACGCAAAACATACGAGACATTGTCAGTAGGAGCAGAGACAGGAACTGACACTTACAAATGCGTCGCTCATCACCAACACAATATTACGTCTTGTTCCGTTTTGGCACAAAATCTGACCAAAGGTTTGCAAAATAAAAATAAAAGCCCACAGTCCAGCCATAGTGAAGTTTCTCCTCCGGTAAATCGTGTGTTATTATCCAGTAAAATGCAAACATAAAGTGGTCGAAAACTTCCGTAACCGGTGGTACGACTCTCCCGACCCTTTCAAAATAAAAGTCCGTATTTACAGTAGCTGTGAAAATGTACAATCAGAAATGTACATTACGATCTACAACACGACGAGAAAAACTCAGCTTTCACGTCCTCCCGGGAAAAACAAACAGTGTGTAACTTTTGATATATGTAATAACACATTATTATCCCTAGAGGGCAGCATTTATCTGTCAGAGAACAGCCTGCCCTCTTCACATCCACTGGCTGTGACAGTAAGAGACTAGTCTAGTTAACGGTAAACGGTAAATAAGCAGTTGTTGTATATTGTGTCATCTCACTTCAGGAAATCAAATATTAGATACGACTCACACATGTATACAGTTTTTTTCAAATGATTTTCACTGCGGATGCTACAACCTTGGACCCCCACAGACACTTTAAAAAAATGAAACATCAGTCCTTGTCATAGGATATTAACAAACCGAGGTACAAATGACCACCATCCCTGTCACTGACAAAGGCGGTGCTGCAGCGATGGATTGCTGGTGAAATGTTCAACAGGCGACATCAGCAGCCTCCAGTGCCGCTGGGTGGCGTTCAGAGCCTCGGAGTTGTTTTTCTCCAAACCCTGGGCTCCAACACAATGAGAAGTCCCTACCCCCATATGTGTCAATGGATCCTCTACATTTCTTTTAGAAAACCAAACCATATGGGACAGAAAACGAGCTGGTAGGTCTTCGTGGAGGTCCCCATCTGACAATTTCCGTGCAAAATGCAGCTGTTCTGGGATTGTCGATGACAATGTGATGGACACACCATATGTGTGTGTGTGTGTGTGTGTGTGTGTGTGTGTGTGTGTGTGTGTGTGTGTGTGTGTGTGTGTGTGTGTGTGGATTATGGTAAGCCTGTGTCATATTGGAATATGCTTCCACACAAAGACACCCGGCACGGTGCTTTCTCTGCCAGTATTGGAAATTATAGCATAAATATTTGGGTGTGTTTTCAATCTGCTGTGTTCATTTCAAGGTGTGTGTGTGTGTGTGTGTGGGGGGGGGGGGAAGGGGGAAAA
>CAAKHB010002545.1:0-13080 GCA_901007665.1 Aeoliscus strigatus
CAAACATATTGTTGGAATGGGATGTGTTACCTGCTGACACATTCACATCATGACAATTCTGGTTTTCAATGACAAATCGACAGAATGTGAGAATGAAACCAGGAACCCTGCAGACCTGATTCTGCTTCTACTCCTCCGCTCTCTCTCTCCCTCTCCCTATATATATATATATATATATACACACATACACAAACACACACACAAACACATACGTTATGTCATCCTCCATTTAATCCTACATATTTATTTATAAACTGTCTCTAGGAAGTCAATTCATTCTTGCTTTGTGTTTAGTTCTGAATGAAAACCAGACATAATTTTATGAGAATGCATTTGTTACATGTGGTAAAATTACACATCTTCTATCATATTACATGCAGTATTATTTATTACTATCTTATATAACAGTGCATGATATTAAAGAAGGTAATACAACTACAATACACACACACAGTCTCTCAAATGCTTTGCTGGCCTTGTGGGGAAGCATGTGGACAAGGGCTGAGCGCTTACATTTTAATATATTGTACCACATGTTTCAATTGACAAGGAAGTTTCTTGAAGCAAAATGTGCTTTAAACTGCAGTAAAACCTCAAAATCATTCACCTTATAAAGTTAAAGGTGATTGGAAGACATCTTTAATATGTGGAAAAGTCCAGAATCATCAGTAGAGCACACAGACTGCACATCTTCTCTGCTCTTTTCATTGACTGCTGGAACAATCTGCATGTTTCCAAACGTGAAGCCACACTGTGTTTTTAATACATCTGGCACATGCAACGGAGCTCTGCATGTTTGAAGGCGGGAAATAGTATCTATGGTATAACTCATCTTGTGTTTAGAAAAGTGGGCAGCTGGCAAAGAACAACAATGATAAATAAGCCCGAACAATGAGGGAAGTAGAGTCTTCACCACACAGACGGCACCGCGGCCGGCTGCCAACGTCGTGGCTCCGTCCTGTAAATCTTTACCGTTGTGACAGACCGTGTGTGTGAGTGTGTGTGTGAGTGTGTGTGTGTGTGTGTGTGTGACAACACTTCTTCGGTTCATGTATTTGCCTGTACACGTGAACGTGACTCTCATCTTCCTGTTCATGCACCTACACTGCACATATTCACAGACATGGCAGTAAAAGATGTGAAAACACTGCCAGTCGTCATTTCCGTTGATTTTTGGCTGACGGCTCAATTAAGTGCACCCAACCCCCCCCACCACCACCACCAACAACAACAACAACGCTACATGGAACAGGGTCCATGATGTTTCTCATTCCAGAATGAAATTACAAAACGCACGACTGCAGGATAATGTCCGGCGCTTTGTTGTGTGCTCTTGTTTCCTCTTCCTCTGCTAATGGTTTCCCTCTGCGCTCCGTCGCTGCCCAGCACAACCCAGTCCCCTGGGAGACGTGTTTTAACTGGCTTGTGTGAAAAACAACCATCATTTAGGCCATGGAACACTGCTTGAGTAGATCTTCACTGGTTTCTTCTAACATGATCAATTTTACTTACAACAATGATCATCATACTCTGGCTCATCATCACTGAGGAAAAAGCCATTGTCATGTGTTAATCCCTTTTTGCTGTATCCTCTGTTACTGTGTTTTATGTGTTGACTCTGATTTGTCTTTAGCTTGTAAATATTGCATAATTACTGCATAATACCGCATAATTAATATTTAGCTCTTTTCTCACCTTGGGAACTATGAAGCTATTTATTTTCATTTGGATTTTTTCTGAGCTGTACTTTTCATAGGCAAGCTGGACAAATGTGAAATGTGACGTCACAAAATATTTCTCAAACAGCTGCGACGTGTCGGAATGCACGGCATGCAACAGCATATATTGTTCATTCTGTCCCCGCTGCCTGTTTCTCTGCAGCATGTGCCACTATCTTCTTCTAAATCCAAGGGAACATTTTTTTTTTTTAAAAAAAAGAAAAAACATTTTTGGACATATTTCGTGAGACCACATCTGAGCTTGAGGCGTTTGGGTGTGTGTGGTTCCCACAGCGTTGGTTAACTTTTCTGGACCGTGCTGTGACGACTGAATGAGAGACATGAATGATCGGATTCTGAAAGATCTGAGATATGAGTTATAGAGTGGAACATAATTACTCTCACAGCAGAATATAAGAGATAATTGATTCATTTTAATACTACAGTTTAAATGTAGTTGCTACATAACTTAACTTGCCATTCCTTGCCTATGTGCTTGGAAAAAAGCTGCTGATGTTCACATGTACTCCTCTCTAGATGTTATTTTCTGCTCACATTAAATCAGAAACATGCAGAAAAATCTTCTACAGGAAGGATTTGTTTTGCCGCTTAACAAACGACCAGCGTCTCTCAGATTCTTCAAATTTCAGTCAGTTCAGCAGAGAGGTGAATGACAATGCAAGTTTACAAACTACAACATATCAGCCGAATGACGGTGGGCTCAGGAACCCGTCCTGAAAATATTGACTCAGATGTGCGAGTGCCGACAATAGAGAAGGTCTTTCCATTCAAATATGAATTAACTAAGTTTTTATACATCACAGAAAAGCTTCAGCCTTCAAATCTATCTAGTAGAGCCACAGTGTCCAAGGTTCCACCCTGACAATGCCACAAGTATCAAACACGTGAATAAAACGCACTTTATGGTCTTTTTCTTATTTGTGTGTGTGCTGTATTTGTGAGAGAGGCTTGTTTGTTTATATCCTACTTACAGTATTATTTATCAGTGTTGAGACCGTGATAAACAGCTGATCTGACACACATCTGCTGACATCATGGCTTACAGATTTCACAAACCCTCAAACACAGACTATGTTCTCTCTCTCTCTCTCTCTCTCTCCTTCGATAAGTCTTTAACAGTCTATTAAAAGTGTAACCAGCTCTGCAGTGAGTCAATAATGAAACACCAGTGAATCCAACTCAGACAAAACCAGATGGGAGCTGTCAAAGATTCTTCTTCTCTCTGTTTCTTACACCTTTCCATGTTCATGACCAGTGTCTGTGTGTCTGTGAGTGATGTCATTAGGAACTATTGCCATGGAAACACAACAACCTCTCCCTCGCGTACGGTCAGTGCATTCGACGTTCCCTGCTGCACTTTGTTGAAATCAGTGTGTGCGTGCCTACGCGTAGCTGACAGTGGATGATAACTCCATCTGGAGGAGGGGGAGAGGAGCAGTGATATGAACCCACAAGACAGCCACAGGAGTTAAGACCGGAGCTGTTAAACTGCTTGTTTGATAGCACTTTGCAATATCACCACTGTTTCGGTGTGTGTTCACTCTGCTACCATGGTAACGCCAGAAAATTCCTTTGTGCAAATCACACCAGGCGAACGTGAAGAGAAAGCGACAGTGTGGTTACTTACAATTAAGCTGTAAGACGCTGGGGACTAACCCACATTAACAATCACACATAAACTGTACATTTGACGGGGAATTGATTGCTGCGTGTGAAAGCTGCTACGTCCTTGAGTCCTGTTAAAAGACTGCTCACACTGAAACATCATCGATTCAAGATACAAAGGAAAGAAGGGCAGACAATTATAGATGCACGATACACGTACATCTGGGGCCACAAACTGACAAACTAACTGCTCTTAAACTCTGTTACCTTGCGTTTTTACTCTCAGACCCAAAAGCTACGGCAGTTTGCACCATCGAGGTACCTTAAAACTGACATCCAGTCAAGGCTAAGTGTGAAGTTCAGCTGCTCACGTTGCAATCATTCACAATATCAATGACATTTTCTGCTTCCTCGAAATGTCGCACAAGAAGTTTGTTTTCTTTGCTTAATTTGAAGGCTGTCTAAAGCCCAAACAATCATTAATCACTTGTGTTGTTTCTCTCCAACACAACTGTTGCCTGTTCTAATCCATGGATAGTCGTGTTGTTGTTGTTGTGTAACGTGGCAGCAGATTCCATGATGCAGCACTAAGAACTGACTGATTTGTCTAATGCAGCAAACCAAATTTCACTTATTCACATGAGTGCGAGCAGTCGTTTCTTTTTGTGCCGTGTCTTTTGTATGATCCATATCCTGCCTGTGTACTGTCAGTAGAAACCGTCTGTGTCTCGCCCGTATTGCTGGAGGGTCACCAAAAGCCAAATTACTTGTGCATGTTCACATACCAATAAATCTGAATCTTAACTCTACCAAGATCAGAAATCCAAAAATAGCAGCAGGAGTACAAAACTGTGAGTCACTTTTTTCTGTCGATGACGCCACACAGACAAGAAAATAATGGAAGAAAATAAACTATTTTTATGACGACCATACAAAACCCAATCATGACTGACATTCCATCCCTTGGTGGTGTGTGTTGACAAACACTAACATCTGGAAATAAGATGTAAGACTTCAGCCGCAGGGGCGACTGTTCTGCAGCTTTGAGTCTGCTCTCCTTGCCTATGAATGGTGTGAAGGCCACCGCTCGCACTCGTCCCATCGAGTAAACGATCACTGCTGCAGAGTCGTAAGGGGTTTGGGCTGCCTCCACCTGCCAGATGTGCCAGTTCACTCAAACCAGGGCATTTTTATTTCCATGCAACAGCCTATGAGATGGTGGCAGGCAGCGAGAGGTAATGGGGGACAGTAATGGTGGCAGATAGTCACATCCGGCTCCTGCTGCTTACGGCCGAGGAGGTTTTGTCTGGACCTATGCACGTAATCCTCTGATAAGAGTTAGAAATGCACAAAATTGGGACACCAAGAAACGTGTCGGCAATGGATCCAATGTGCAAGTGAAATTTACCAATTTGCCTGCTGAGTCAGCTGAAGCACAGTTTTGTTTTCTTCGAAAAGACTCTTACAAACAACAGCGTCTGCGGCGAGTGCAGACTGATGACGACACGCACTGGTTGTGAGCTGCATAGACGCAGTACATCTTTAGGTGACAGAAGGTAGCTTGAAGGAAGATAAATAATTGATAACATATGGCGTCCATCTGCGCAGAACAGAATGTTCTCGTTGCAGCAGCTCCAGAGACCGAAGGCTGATGAGCGTCACAACACCAGGTTCCCTTTCGTGGTACATCAACCTACACACACACGATTTCTCTACAATGCAACTTTTAATTTGCACATCCAATTATCCTGTATTTTTCCAACACTATTTCTCTATATATTGTTTCTTACAGCCTCCACTGGTGGACAGAGCTGGTTTCACATGTCAAGACCAAATTATTCATATCAACATCTGCCAGGTTCTTGGCTTATTCGTATTATTGAACAGAGCCAAATGTGACAGGAAACAACTTCCGGAGAAAAAAAACTACTAAACTCACATAAATCATATATATATATACTGTGTGTGTGTGTATATATATATATATATATATATATATATATATCACAGTTTTTTGGGGTTTTTTTTTCCCAAAAAAATTGAAAAGTAGTCGATTGATAAAATAATTATTTTCATTTTTCCCCCAACATGGCATGGCAAAACTGCAATAAGTTGCAAAAAGTTATTAGTCTCTGTCTGATGCAAAGTAGATGAAAGAAGGGAAATAAACAATAGAAGTGACAGCAAACAGTCAGATGATATCTACCGATAGCTTCCCCCAGGTTTACAGCCGGTACTCACAGCACGCTGGTGGCCGGGGGGATGTCGGCGGCCCCCGGGGCCCTTTCCAGCCCGATGCCGGAGCAGTTGACGGCGCAGGACCTCTGGGGCCCCGGCGCCGGCGCGCAGCTGCAGTTCGCCGGACAGGGGCTGCACGTCCGGCCGCCGTCCGCCGGCGGGCCGGAGCAGTAGACCTCCAGGCAGCAGAGCGCCACCAGCAGACTGGAAAGGAAGCTGAACCTCGGGACGCAGACGCCATGTTTTCGCTTGGATAAAGTCTGTCCATTTCCACAAGGCATAGCTCACTCACATCGCATCGCCTCTGCTGTGTAAGTCCTCTCAGGCCGGGAAGGAACTCAAGGAGCACACGGGCAAAAAGAGCCTGAGGATATTTCTTCTTTTTTTTTTTTTTTACAATTAGTTTTATACTGATCTCCTCCAGCGGGTTCTCTCCCCTCCTCGTAAGATCCTGTTCCTCTGCAACTCTAACGGAGCGAGAGAAAAAAGTTTTGAAGAACTTCCTCTCTCCTCCTCCTCCTCCTCCTCCTTCCACTTCATGTAGTTCCCTGATCCACCGCTGAGCCTCACATCTCCATCCTCCATCCTCCGCCCAGAACATCTGAGAGGAACAACAATCGTCAAGTCAAAGTTTATCTATATGGCACATTTCATGTGACGTGCACAGACTCAATGTGGTATAAATATAAAAGTGCACACAGTGCAAAAGAAAAATATACATCATAAACAATCACACACATAATATATATAGAGGATAGAAAATACATGCTGGCGATTTTAAGGCCACAAAGTAAAACCACACGGAAAAACTCAGATAAGAGCAGAAAAAAAATGAGACAGCAATAATAAAATAATTGTATTAATGAAAGAAGCGTACCAATCAGTCAAGTACAGGCTTTTGCAAAGAGGTAAGTTTTAATGCGTCTGGTAAAAGATGATACTGTTGTAGCAGCCCGGAGTTCCAGTTGTAGGTTATTCCACACTGCAGCACCATAATAACTAAAAGCACCATGAGTCGATTTTGTGTGGATTCGGGGTACAAAAAGATTTTGGTTTGATGATCTCAAGAGTTCTGCCCTGCTGATACTCAGTCAGCATGTCAGCAACATAGGAGGGGGCTAAACCATTCATGGACTTAAATCCTGGAGGACTTCAAAATACATTCTTGGCTTAACAGGGAGCCAAGGCAGTGAAGCTAAAATCAGAGTAATGTGCTCATACTTCTTAGTTTTCTTGCAGCTCATGTCTCAGTCTGTAACACAGACACAGACTACGGGTAATAGGCAAAATTAGATGGGTTATTTGCACATAACCCAAAAACATGGGTAGTTTGGAAACAACCCATCCTTCCAGGTTGTATGGGTTTGGGTTAGTGCTATCTAACAGACTGCCAACTGGGTTGATAAAGTCTGCTAGCTAAATGTACTAGCATTGCACATGACCTGAAAACAAAGGTTAGTTTACAAACAGCTTTTCTCAACAGGTTCCCGCTGCATCCAGAGGAGAAACAGCATTCATTCATTCCAGCATTGTGCTTGAAATCTAGAATTTACAGTTTTTATTATATTTTACTGAAGTCACAGTGTAATGTGTGTGTGTGTGTGTGTGTGTAACCAGACATCACCTAAGACAATATCCTCTGTTCAAAGGACACTGGTCCACTGGTTTGGATTTTTTCTCTTATGTTTTTATTGCACACAGTTTAGTTTTATCATTGATTTGTTTTCTTGGCAATCTGATGGCGGTTTTCAGCTCTGAGGTTTCCCGAAACATATTTTCTAATGTTTTCACGTACTGTTCCAAGTGAATATGGAAACACTTTAAATCCAGTGAATGACTTTCGGTCCGGTCTCAGTTACATTTAACCAGCAGCAGTGGAACCAGTTCACAACTTTGGCACACTGAAAATTATTCTCTCGTGATGTTAGTGCAGCTCAAGTGCAGTTTTAGTACAAGTCAGTATGAGCTTGATTTTTAAAAAATATAGTAAAAAGTATTTCTACAATCTGAGTCGGACACGTGTCCGCGGTGTTTCCTGGGTATCGGATTCAAACAAGCACCCGCCCATTTTCCCTGTGGGCTGTTGGTGCTGTGCACAGAGAAGAATCTCACAGATTCTTGCAGTCTCTTCCTTCCGCAGCTTTTCATGAGAGCTCATATTTGAGATTTAAAACATGTGTGGAGTGAAAACAGAAAGCTCAACACCAACTCACACCGAACTGTGAACCAGCTCTTGTACGATCACGTTGAAAGGTATCAAGTATTTACAACTTGTTGAGTCATTGTCATTCCACACTTCCATCAGAAGTTCACCAATTACCTTTTAAACCTACATGACCATACTGAAATATCTGTGACTGAAAAATAAAAACAATGGCTGCATTAAATCTCAAATGCAAATATTTAATATACATGAAACTCAGGTGTATAACCCAAACTGAAACCCCTAGTTGAATGATTCACTCAGTAAAACAGAAGTATGATGTAGATTATTATTATATTATATATTATATTTAGAATATATAATTTTATATATATATATATATATACTTAAAATAAATTATATTAATATATTAATAGTTCGTTATTAGGAGGAATTTGCAGATGTAAAATGATGATATATAATTGAATAAGTGGACAAGGATAAGACGTTCTGAATAAATATATATCTCTAGCAAGGCGGTGTTCAGCATTCAAGGTGCAGTCGGCTGTCACACAGAATTTACAAAAGGGAGCGGGGGAGTGGTCCGGAGAGAATGAACCAGCAGCTTTGGATCGAGGTATAAAGTCTGCACAGCGTCAGCGAGCATGTTCCGGATGAACCGAATTTAGAACTACTAACAGTAGAGAGGAGCAGTGACGTCCATTGAATGTAGTGACGGGAGGAATTAGTAACACAGCGGCTGAAAGAGAACCAAACAACGTTGCCAACAGAGGACATCACTGCAGGAGAACATTCCCCTGCCAAGGTCGAATTCAAGAGTTATGAGATCAGGGTGGTTGCATACTACTACTACTACTACTACTGTTGATATTCACTGTATTTATAGAAGGCTTTATAGGATGGATGCTGCAGAAGAAATTCTAGGAAATAACACACATAATGACAAATTAAAAGCATTTAAAATGTTATGATGGGGGATGTAATAGTTCTGCACAACTGGTGATGGTTTGACTCAGAGCTCCAGAAATAAAGAAACAAAGAGCACACGTGTACAGTCCTCAGTACTTTTAACTGAATGCGATCCAGTGAACCATTTCTCCTCGCTGTGTGTTGTTTTGTATTTGTCTCCTGCAGTCTGGGCCGGGTGAGGACGGTAAAACGAGCTTTGCTTCTGTTTGGTTATGGGGAGGGTCCTCCAGCCCGGCCAGGAAAGTAGCACTTACCGAGGCCTCTGTCTGTGTTATTGTAGGGCTACAGGAAGAGGAGGAGGGCAGAATGAGGGGGAGTGAGGAGGGTCTGCAAAGGGAAGAGATGAAGAGATAAAAAAATGGTGGATCAGGAGGAGTGTGGCTCTGAGACACAAACTAAAATAATAGGAAAAAACATCTTCACACACATGCGATGCACCATGCTTTCATTATGTGCATCTGCTTTTCTTTCCTTTTCTTGCACGCGTTTTAGAAGTTGCGTCTGTGTTGAGCTCTTAGCTCCGCCGTGAAATCCTGACGGGAACTGAAGCTGTGTGCCCATCAACGGAGTCTGGACTGAAAGCGTAGAAAGACAACAGCTCAAACTGTTCATCAATCTCTCTGCCCGTGTTCATTCAATCTGTGCAGCTCATCGACATCATTAATAATTTACATCCGATTGTTGCCATTCTTGTCACTGTTAACACACAGCATATATAATGACTGTGGCAGGGTGCCCGGAAAAGTAGCATCTCTGCTGGTATAATTTATTCCACCTACCGCTTAAGAGGAAACATCAAACCCTTGTTAGACCGATAACTAATAGGAAAGCAACTAGTTTTGAAGGGGAAAAAAAATCTAAGCCAGGACTTTCCTTCCTTCGCAGCCCTGAATTGATTGTTTCACTGTTATTCATATAAACATGAACTCAGTATGTTTTCATCTGTTAAAGGCACAATTATTTACTCAAAACTCATTCAAGCACGTCAATGCATTTTTTGAGCATAGGGGCATTTTAATTGCTTGTCTTCTTGTTTATAAAATTACTAGCCCCCAATTGAATGTTTCCATTAACATTCTATTGCTTTTGTAGCCGGTTGGGCTCGGCACTGCCTGTGCTACAATCTGCGTTGTGTTTAGGTGCGAGGAACGAGGCGTAGACAATCGCAGGTCTGTCTGCTTGCTGGGCGGATTTATTCTGTGCGAAAACACATAAAACTTGGTACAGCACTTTCCAATTCGTCCCCACAATGCACACCCTCAAAAGAAAGGTACACAACTGCATCAGAACCGACCCCATTGAGCAGTGATAGCCTAGCTTAAAAACGACGATCTATCTAGCAAAAGTAACAGTGCTATATGCTATCTAAAAATAACGGACATACACGCTAGAATGAGCGGTATAAAATAATAAAATAGAACATACACGACCCATAGAAAAAAAATATTTCCCACGTTTCCACCACACTTTACAGGAGCACTCGTGGCGTCTTACCTCTCCTCTCCAGAGCTAGCATAGGGTCGAGTGAGGAAAGTACCGCGAAAAAAGTGACGTCACTGCAGAGTCAAGGGTCACTGAGCAAAACAAATTTAACAAAATAAAAGCTCCCCGACATAACAAAAATAGGGTTTTTAAAAACAAACAAACAAACACGAGAACAGCAAAACACGAACAAGGATAACAAAAAGATTTTGGGTGAAGTCTAAATTCGATTTACACATCCAACACAGTTTGCTGAACAAGACAACAGAATAAAATCCAATGGTCAAAGTAATTAGCCCTCCTGGAGCCTTACGATCCAAAACTCTTCTGGTAGTTTCTTGCTAAGTTAGAACATCTGTCCTGAGAGATTTTAGCTCAGAATTGTTGCAATACAATTGCGGGGGCTAATCCTTTTTACCACGTCAGTTTTCACAAGATTTTTCCTAAAGAAATATTGAATGTTTATTGTACATTCCAAAGTGTACATAACATTGCTGAATTATTCACTACATGAAATTTCATGTATATTGCAAACATTGGGTAAAATATTTTTCGGGGCTTATAATTGTGACCGTATCTGTGTATCTGTATCTGTGTGTTCGTCCTGTCCTGGTGACGCAGTTTCTTTCCTCTGTATGTTTCCTCTGGATAAAAGGGCAAACAGCAGTTGAAGCCTGAAGCCAGTGTTGATGAAAGCAAACAGATGAGTCAGTTCCAACATCTGTTCACATCAATTCAGATACAGGAGACAATGCTGACGTGTGACGAGTTCCATAGAACAATGTTACATGTACGTATGCAAATATTCATGATTACAATTGAAGTTCCATCTGAACAATTTCTGCAAAAACCCCAGTTGTATGTTTAACAATATCATTTCGGTGCCTTTGCATGTTTTTTTCATGCACGTCCTCCTTTGCTCTTCCACAGTCACGGATTTGATTGGCTCTCCTGTAGTGTTTTGAATTTGCAGCGCCCCCTGTGATCATTTAATGATCATTTAAAATGTACGTAAGTCATCAAATGTAATTAATTATATTGCTTTGGTAACATTAAAATAGTTAGACTATTATTGCATTTTTAACAAGGGAACTTGTCATTGTATAACTTTCCAATACAGAATACAAGTATGACAGAGTCGTCATTTGCAATAGATTTCATTTGTATTGAGTGGATTCAGCCTGTCGAGAAGCCATCCGAAGAAAACAAGCAGAACGTTCAGAATTTGAACAGAGGACGTTCAAACATCCGCCTCTGATCCCTGTGAGTGACTTCTCAAACACCTGCTACAGTGACTCTACCCGCTCTGCCTTTTTAATTCCTGTGTGGGTTGTCTGACCTTTATTTCGCGCTCTTCAAAAATGAATTCCAATAACTTCTTCTTCTTGTTAATATCCTGAAATCTTTCACCACTTGAATACACTCAGCTGTCCACCACTTGTAGAGATTGGCAGTTCTGCTAATGTTGTTTTAACCTCTTTTAACCAGGTGCACTCTCGTCTTCTTTGTCTTCTCTTCCCGTAATGAATTTCTGGCAGGTGGGATGCATCTGAGATCCGCGAGCAGAGACAAAAATGCTTTTTGGCCTGGTCCCTCCGGCATACGTTGCCACGATAATCCATCTTGCACAGGTGCAGATTATCAAGATGCAGGTTTTAAATGGATAACTCACTGGGTTTTTTTTTTTTATGATGGGGTCAAACAAAGGTCACAGAGATCTATCAGATCATCGAACCCGAGATGTAAAAGGAGACAGAGACATTAGCATATTGCTATCTACCCTCATGTCAGAGTCAGTTATTAAAGGACTAGTGTGTGGTTTCTGCTTTACACTGAGCTCTAATAAGGGGTTGGGGGGGCAGTTAAGTTGGCTTTTCAGCTTTTTCATCATGAAGAGACTGCACTAACAATATCGCCTTCCAACCTTTTCAGCTTATATCGCTTCTGTGAGTCTGCTACGATTTCAGTTGCTATGGTTACAAGATAGGGCAGTTCCAAGTAATCAAGTAATTACATGTAAAACATTTACAGCATTTACAGCTACACAACAAAATATTGAATACACAGAATAGAAACACAGCAGTGATGCACTCATCTTTTGGGGGTATTATTATCTATACCATGATCTGCCAGTGTCAATTATCCTTCATCAAATATCAACAACCTCAAGTATTTTGCTTCCATTATTAGGATGCACCCTCAATGTCGACCCAATAAAAACACAGCGGTCACCGGCTAACACTGGGTAGCTCCATCGTACATTTTCCTAACAGCTGGTCCGTACTGACGTATACAAACAGGTTTTCTTGCCACTGTGAGACTGTGGTTCATCTGTCATGAGCACCAATGGATGAGTGCCGTTTTTAATGAACACACACTGCTTTGCACGGTGAAGAAATACACACATCACCACTTGGCTGCTACGAGTGTCACTACACCTACACGGTGTATTGTTGTATCCTCACCACTGGTCAGTTGAATCACATACTACGTGTTCAGACAACAACGGAGATTCTGATATCACAGCTGGTTCCCTGTCCTCTTGTCCAAAGTGTCTTGAGCAATAAACGCAGGAAGAGGTTAAATGAAAGTTGACAATAGCGTCTTCCAAATGAATGGATTCACTGAACCACATCACCAGCGCCCATTAGCAGAGGTGAAGCGACAAATGTAGTCAGACAATATATGAAAAGCGCTGATGATAATACAGCCAGCTATACTTCTCTGGAGCAGTGAATTATTTTGCAAGATACTACGCTCCCACATCATAAAAAAACCTTGCCAGTGTCGCTATACAGTATATATGGAGTGTAATTTTAGACATTTTGAGTCTGCGGCATTACCCGAGTGATTATTATCCACACTTCTATTTTGATGTTTGCT
>CAAKHB010002545.1:19082-32275 GCA_901007665.1 Aeoliscus strigatus
CCTCTACACTTCCACCGTGGGTTTCTTCGGGCCGCTGCTCATCATTTGCCTCTGTTACCTACTCATCGTCGTAAAGGTACGAGCCGGGAGAGAGACCGGCGATCACCTCGTCCACTGGCGGCTTACCGGGAGCGAGTGGTTGGAGCGTCTGCAAGACTCAGTACATGCAGCAGTACATGAAAACATAGCAAGAGACAGAAGTAAAATAGTTGCTTGATGAAATATGGTAGAAAGAATTAGTAAAAACAAAAACAACAACAGAAACGGCAGAAAATAAGATTTTGAGTGGCGGCGTCTTACGTCCAGATCAAAGATTCCAGGTGCAAAGGTCCCAGACCATCTCAAACAGATCAGCTGCTGCTGCATCTGACGTCGGAGGACCAGGAGGACGTGCTACTGAATGTTTTTATCGTGTCTTGACGACGATAGCTGGAAATGCTCTGCTAGCGTGAAGGGAGGTCGTTTTTAACTGCACAAATTCACGGGCAAGAAGAGTTGCGCAGAAAGTTCAGTGGTTTCCGTGTGAACCGTTTAGTTGTAAAGATGTTGCTGGAATGTTCTGGTGCATGAACCGAAGTGGAATCTTTGGTCTGGACTGGCCCCACAAGAGTGAAACACCAACAACACATGTCGTTCCGTCTCACGGTGAGGCTCCTTTACTGCAGCTTCATGCACATCGGTTGAGACAGTTGGGGAGCGAAAGATGGACGAGCTGCCTTCCAACGCACCATCTCAGGTCCAGTAACCACTGGGGGTCTTGGTGCAGGTGAAATCCTCGGGGGTACGAGTCGGCGTCACCAAGAGACGGCGCTCGGAGCGCAAGGTGACGCGGATGGTGGTGGTGATCGTGGTGGTGTTCGTGCTGTGCTGGCTGCCGTTCTACATCATCAACATCGTCAACCTGGTGGTCATCATCCCGGAGTCCAGCGCCACTGCGGGGATCTACTTCTTCGCTGTGGTGCTGTCGTACGCCAACTCCTGCGCCAACCCGCTGCTTTACGGCTTTCTGTCGGACAACTTCAAACAGAGCTTCAGAAAAGTAGGCAGGCGCCTGTTTGTGGACATAACATATTCTTATTTCAAGGGCAATTGTTGTTTCCTGCTATTGTTGTCTGGCTTTAAACAGCCGATCCATGATCATTAATCTGTGTTGTTACTTGTGTTTTCCCTCTCAATCCCTATGTTTGATACTCATTGACAATCAGAAAGTTGTATTTGAACCCAGACTCCTATCAAGCCATCCACCAAATGCTTTATTTTATGGGTCTATGACCCAAAGGAACATCACTAATGTAACACCCCTGCATGCAGCATGCATGTCATTTACTGTATATGACCACTAGAGGGCACCTGATTTGAAGAACGTGACAAGTGGTCTATAATTTGCTGCCTGCAAAATGGGGCTTTTTGTCCCAGACTTGAAATCAATCTAAAACCTACTGTTCGTTTCTGGGCTGGCAGAGTTTAAAAGAGGATATAAAAAGCAGAAAAGTCGGTTTAAGTCCAGAGGACATCAAACCAATCAAACCAAACGATTTCCATGTGTTTAATTCATCAGTTCATCAGTAACTGTGACACGAGGAAAAGTCTGTGTTTCATCATTGCAGGCGCAAACTTGGGATTTATCACAAAACCTGCTTTCACTGTTTTTCTCCTCCATGACATCTCAGTGAAATTGTGGTTAAGTCACAGCAGATATTGAAGTTAATAATATATTGCGCCTGCTATTCATTTCAGTCGTGACACATTTTGTTTTATTTGTTGTTTGACAAAACTTTTGAACTGTTAATGAAGACGGGAATCATCCAAAGAAATGTGTGTGCGTGCGTGATTAGTTGCTGTGTTCCTGCAGGTCCTGTGTGTGAGAAGCGTGCGATGCAAGTCCAACGGCGTGGACGACCGGAACCCCAGAGCTCCACGCACTGACAAGTCCGCACCAAGTGACTACGCTCTGCACGTTCTTCATAACCAGGTCTACCACGACCCCCAAAGCAGCCAGGTACACGCACACACACACACACACACACACACACACACACACACAGACACGCATACACACAGTATGTGTGAAGGCAGCCGGAGAAGGAGACATTTTCAGTTCAATTCAATTCACTTTTATTTGTACAGCCCAACGTCATAATTAGTATTATTAGTAAATGTTAATGTAGTGTGGGTGTTCTGACCTTTGACCCTCAGTCAGGGTGCGGAAAAACTGCTCAAAAACCCTTTAACAGCGGAAAAAGGCAGAAACAGCAACATTTAAATGACATTTGCTGGAAAGTGAAGTAAAAAGAGCATAAGACCATTGTTGCAGCTCAAACGAGCACCGCCTCAGTTAGAGAACCAGATAACTGTGAGAGCAGTGAAGTGAAAGTCAGCGGCTCCATCGTTCCTAAACATCCGTCAGGTTTAAGGAGGCAGTCAACACTACATCTGAACGTATCAGAGACCAGAAAGCTCATCCACCAACATCCACCACAACAATTAGAAACCATGTGACACACACACACACACACACACACACACTGCCCCGTTTTCACCCTATTCTAACACTGTTTTTCTGACACTGTGGCAGCGGGGCGTCTGCTGGTTAATATGCTGTTACCAGGTCACTATTCAGTCATAATTAGCAGATATCACACGACACATTCCCAAATGCACTGAAAACACAGGAACTGATGTCAGTCAGGAAGGAAGGAGGGGGGATTGACACCGAACAGCTTCGTGATGGATAATACTGGATCCACACAGATCACCTCTGAATTGTTTTCTGGGTCAGTGGATCAGATGGTTCTTTCTGTCTCTGGTAACAAAATGGAAAAAAAAAAAACATGAAACCTCTTTGTCAGTGGAGAAATGGCAGGAAGACGAGTCACTAAGGAGCTTTGCAGCTCTCCCCCCAGCCCAAACAACACCAACACGTGTGTCTGTATGCTGGTTAACTTAACGAGCTCAGTCTCCTGTGTTCTTTCATTTAGCTCAAGGACCATCTGCTTTGCCGACATTAGGGCTGGACGAGGGATTATCAGATACGATGTCACACATCCTCGAAGCCAACACATATTAAAGAAGAAAGGGAAAAAAAAGATGGACCTCTCAGCAGTTCTCAGCCAGTGACCGTAAACAGATTTAATTTGCTGCTAAATTCTGAACGATGGTGATGATGGTCACCTCAGGCAGGGTGAGACGTGGTGATGAGGATGAAATATTTCTTTAAACATACGGTACTCTGCTGTAGGCCTGTGTGGGAGATGAGCTGCTCTTTTTCCTGTTTCTCCTTCAACATGCATTTTTTCATGACTCCCTCCCTTCTTTTCTCATCCCCTACCCTCGTCCTTGATTCTGACCCTCTTGTTCCTCCTCGAAGATCTCTCCTCAGCCCGCAGGCTCGCCTACGACTCACACAGCCGCAGACCTGCACTGCTGCAACTCCACCTATCAGTCATCCGGTGCGTTCCCGGGTGCCACCGTCACATCCACGGTGTCTGTGGCCGCGGATGTCGTTCAGTGATGGCGGGGTCTAATGTGTGGAGACAAACGACAGTTCACGCTCACATTCACTGTTTAGAGTGACCAATTAACCTATGACATGGGAGGAACCTGGAGCACCCGGAGAGAACTCACACAGACATGGGGAGACATGGGTGAGTAATATTGTAAAGCACATTGATCCATAAGGAAGAAAAGCGCTGTAACAAAAGCCAGCCATTTAGTGTTTAACAGTCGCCATGGTAACCGCAGCTGAACATCGCTTTCCTCCTCGTCTTAAATATTCCCACAAGAACGATGGAATGACTCAGGACAAACATTTTGGAGAATCCCTCCCTCCTGTAAGAAACAGCTAAGGAGGGAAGAAAAAACGTTAGAAAGAGGAAGCTGGTGACAGAGAAAGCTGATCACAACAAATCATAAATGTAAACATTGTTTTTGGACTTTATCTTCATTTTCCGTTTCACTTTCATGCATAAAAACAGAATTTTGCTGTAATTCACAGGTGTGTCTGTTTTTCTTCCATCCATCCATCCGTCACACATCAGGGGGGCTGCAGTCATTGTCAGCATGTCTCAAACCTTCAGACACGGTTCACAGCGGGAGACGACGTCATCAGAAACACAAATGCAGACAGAACACAAATTTATTCCTGTTTCTACTGAATAAATACATCATCATTCATCTGAATAAATACACATGTACATCTATCCAGTGGACCAACCCTGAAACACACGTCTATGTTACAAAACGAAAAGGTCACTTTCAGTTTCTGGTCGTCAGTGGCCATCTGTGTCTGTCCTGATTGACGTATGTCTACATTTACTTGTGTGCCTGTTTCCTCTGACTTGTATATTTTTCTATTTTAAAAGCTTGTTGTGCCGGTAAATCCAGACTTCCTTGGAGAATACATATTCACCTTCTTAAAATAACGGCCTAAGTCTTTGTTTCTTATAATTAGAATTTTTTTTAAAAATATGAAATTTTGAAAAAAATTAGCTCTTCATGGTGATTTGGTTCTCTTTTTTTTTTTATGACAGGCCATCTGTGACAACACAGAATCTATTGTTGTATAATCTCGTGTTGTGCGGCCATGCTTTGTGCCTTGTCCACTGTGTATTGATCATCATCATCTCTGCTTGAGCAGACGCTGCTGGTCTTTGCAGTTGTAGAATACCTGCTTTTATTATGAAAGGTGCTGGGCTGTTCTTCGGGGACTGCGTCCAGGACAAATACCAGTGTTGTCTTTTAGTATTTGTGGCTAATCGTAACGTTACAACCACAGTAATTCAATCTTGGTGACTGATGGTTTATTTTTTGTACCACTTTTCATAAAATGTAATGAAATGAATTTCACGAGCAAGTATATATGTTATGGGTAATGTGATAATATGCAAACTACGCGTGTTGTTCGTAGCTGGCTAACGTTGTAGTTTCGTTTGTAGCTAGCTAACGTTGTAGTTTTGTTCGTAGCTGGCTAACGTTGTAGTTTTGTTTGTAGCTAGCTAACGTTGGAGTTTTGTTTGTAGCTGGCTAACGTTGTAGTTTTGTTTGTAGCTGGCTAACGTTGTAGTTTTGTTCGTAGCTGGCTAACGTTGTAGTTTTGTTTGTAGCTAGCTAACGTTGTAGTTTTGTTTGTAGCTGGCTAACGTTGTAGTTTTGTTTGTAGCTAGCTAACGTTGTAGTTTTGTTCGTAGCTAGCTAACGTTACCAACGTTACCATAGCTAGCTACACACATGTGCACGGTCATTTTAATATTACCCGGTTTTGCCCCACATTATCCATAACATATATGTATAAAAGTTGTATATTTTACTACACCCTGTACAGTTGAGATGTTTCAGTGTTGATTATCAGATTCCATTGAAATAAAAGTCTGTGACAAACATGCTGATGTCTGAAAAGTATCACTGGGCCCTGCAGGATTGATGCGATAAATCTACACATAAAGCGCACCGGCAGCAGGCTGCTTTCTTATCACCTTGGAGAAAAGATGCTCAACAGATCCTGACACATTACTACTAACGGAACATGGCACACAGCTCATAAGACATAACACCACAACCCTGTCAAGCAATTCCAAAGCTTAATAACCAATGTAAATACGTATCACCGAGAACAACTGAACCTCGTACACAGACGCACACACACGTACGCTCATCAGACACACAGGGACACTCTCATGAGCTTCTAAGTGTTGGATAGCGCATCAATATCTAACATGCGTGACCTTGAGAACTGGACAGATGCATGAATGTAGGTGGATAATTGATGAGGATTAATTGTTCTTTATCATACACCACCTCTTCTTCCTCTTCCTCCTCGATACCTCTTCCTCTTATTCTGCCTGTTTGATAGTTTTTTTCCATGTGTGACACCTGTGTGTTTCCCTTTTGCTACTTGCGCTTACCTTTATGCAGCACAAGTGCATCACAGTGCAAAATGTGTTTTACTGTGTGAGAATATGTTTGCAAGTTGTGTCTAAGTAGGTGTAATTCAATTGAGAAATACAGTGACTCTCACCACAGCACCTTGGATCTGCATCTAGAATCCATTAATCCATTAATTTGACTTCTGTCTGTTTATGTGAAAATGGAACTGCAGATTTCTATCCCCCTTTTTTAACCTGTAATTACAGCCCTTGATCAGCCAAACCATTTTGTTTTAAAAGTACCTTCTCTTTGCAACAATTTCCATCAGTGTCGTGTTGTGAGAGATATTGATTGTCATCACCAGTTCAATCAGTTCAAGGTCGGGACAGCATCTGTCTGATCGCTCTCTTCTAACTTGTCAGCGGTTATTGGGACACTTTGCTCAGAGAGATTTCTTTGAGTGATTAGCCCCATGATTTCATTCCTGTAAATTGGGATAAATGAAACACAAAGAGATTTTACCTGATACCGACGTAAGCTAGCGCTATAAGGCCTGCATTAATTATTAGCATAAGAAAATTAAGAATGAAGTAGGCAAGTGGGTCATGGGAGCTTTGAGATTCAAATCCTGTCTTACTGATGCACAGTGACAAGGACCCTGCAGATTATAATCACATTTCTTGCCACCATTTGGCTTTACCATCCTCTAATTAGAGTCTTTACAATGCCACCCCGAAGCCTCCGTAGGTTCTCGTTTGTGTGTATGTGACAGCTTGTGTTGAACAAGAATTATGTCTTTGTTTAAAAGTTGAAGACCTCCTGGCGTGAGGTTTATGCCTGACAATGAGGACTGCTGGGGTGTGTGTGTGTGTGTGTGTGTTTGTGTGGGTGGGGGTGATGGGGGGGCGGAGGTGTTGAAAATATTAAAGGCCACGCTGTTGGCGGTCCTCATTTATCTGACCACATTCTGTCTCACTCACCATAACTGTGTATGCCTCCTCCTTAACATGCATGGAATTGCATGGCTTCTTGCTATAAATAATAATATAGTGACGATATTTAGTAGTCTAGTAGATATTTAAGTAGTCTGCATTACCATAGAAAAAAAACATGTCTGTGAATATTAAGAGGTCTCACAGAGACACATGTTGCTGCGGGGGAATCACACATCCTTCACTGTGTTTCACACCCCTCCACTCAGTCACAAGCAGCACATCATGTCCTAATTAGTTTGCTCTGTTGTATCTGGAGCTGACAAACTGAACAGCCAACACGATGGTTCCTCAAGACCCAAAGGTGGCTGTTTTGGCTTGTTTTTCTAAATGTTTGATGGATGTTGTGATGTTGAGATGTGTTTGAACTTACAGCATCACTGTCAAACAGTTGAGAGCTGGACACAAATAAAATTGAATTGAACTGAATATGACTGATCACGGGGTTCTGCTCACTGCTTCCACCAGGTGGCCAATATGTGCACTTGCATGTTAGTGCCATTGCAGTTTGCGTCAGACTGCTCTCTCCATCAGCCTTGTCACAAAAACACAATTCTTTATTATACCTTTCTCTTACATTTTGTTTATGTTTCCATGAATTCCCCGGTCAAAGTTCAAAGGTCAAATGTCATAATTTGACTGAATTCCTCCTTGAACAAGTGACAGTTTATATAACAAAAATAATAATAAATAGATAATAATAATAATATTCTTGAAGTAATGATTGTGTGTGTCATGGAAAAAAGGGTTAGTTAATGATTAGACCCCCCCACCCAGATGAATGGCTGCCATCATCAAAAGCAATGGTCCAGTACGTATCATGTGACTGACAGACAAAACTGACAGACTCAAATTAAATGTATTTTGGTTGTTATAGCAGCTCTCTCAAGCTTTTTTTCTTCTTCACATGAGGCATATGACCCACGTGTTTCCGTATGTTTTCCCCGCCTCTTGTCAGAACCCCCCACCACCGTCTTAGTGCACCTGTCAGTCACCTTCAAACCTCGGTGGATGAAACACAGAGACACTCTTCATTGAGGTAAGCAGCACGGCTCCTGCTTCACATACAGTCAGTCTTAAAACGGTCTTAAAACCTGTGGAATCTCATGGAAACTTTCCATTTCTGGACGTGTATAGGCTGGGTTTGAGAGAAAACATCTAGAGACTATCTAACTATGATTGTCCTACATTCATTTCATCTGAACCAACACATTTATTGATCATAAACATGCCTTTAGTATTTTAAATAACATTGATGTCATTAATAGTCAAATCTCAGTATAAATCATGAAATATTCTTCATTCATACATCCAGATGTTTGATATATTAGCGAACCTACTGTCAATGGAGTTCTTTACACAGATGCTGAAAATGCGTCCCCACTTCTCAACGATTAAGAATCCTTCAACGACCGGAAAACGTCGTGAAAATCCGTTTGTCCTGCTGGCAGACAGAACAACAAACACAGGCAAAGACAACCAGACTGAGAACATTCACGTTCCACGCAAAAACACAAACGTGGAACAAATAAGCTTTGCAGCAAATGGTTCAATGCTAAAATCATCAGTGGACAGTGAAGTTCATGCAGCAGGCTCTTCATACACGCTATCGATTCATAACTTCCTTTGTCACAGCTGCTGGTGGTGATTCCATCAGACTGACTAACGTTAGGGGAGAGCAGGACCTACTGGATTCTACTGTCACGTTTGACAAGCAAGCAATGCAATCAAACCTGCTCGAGTGTGAGGACGTGTGTGCCGTGACCTGTATTCAAATACCCCGTGACAACAAGTTCTCACTTTACAGAGATGGATGTTGTGAAAGTCATTGTTTGGGGCGTGGAATCCTTAGGTTCTGCTGCTTTCTTTGTCTCCTTTAGGCAGGTGTGATGGAGAAGCACTCGGGGTCATTGCCAGCCCCACCGCCCTTGGCAGAGAAAAATGCATTTCCAACGCCTGCAGTGGTGCCAATACCAGCGCCCCCGTACCCTGGTCCCCCTTTGGACGGCAGTGCAGGATGCAGCCAGCCTTGTACGAGATGAGAGCAGTTCACCGTTCCTCCGCCATCATTCCAGTTCCTTCACTTTGTTGCGCTTTGTCACGTTTCTTCTTTGATTCAGTTCAACTCGGTGCCCAGCTGACTCCACAACAACTCCAACAGAGTGAGTTTCTCGCTCCACCGCCTCTCGTCGATTCAGATGACGAATCTGAAGCGACAGTAACAATGAGAAGCGGAATGTGTGCAAAGGAGAGGACGATGAGGTGGCGAAAGCACGTGTCGTGAAGGTCTGGCACTGACGCAGTGGTTAGCACTCACAGCACAAAGCTCCCTGGGGCTTGCATGTTCTCCCTGTGTCTGCGTGGGTTCTCTCCGGGTACTCCGGCTTCCTCCCACCTCCCACCAAAAAAGCATGCCAGGCTAATCGGTCACTCAAAATTGCCCTTTTGGGTGTGAATGTGAGTGTGAACGGGTGTCTGTCTTTAAATGTTGGGAAATTGCTTCAGTTCAAAGTTCTTTCTTCTCCTTCTTCATCAGTTCAACAACTTGTTATCCAGAACAATCCACAACCTCCAATAAGTGAGTTTCTCACGATTTATCACTTTTACAACTTGAATATTGTCTACTGTCTAAAAAGTGTTTGTTTCGGGTATCTTTTAGTATTGTCACTTAGCAGCTTCTTTTTCGTTCCATTCCAGTTCAGCAACCGGCTCCCCAGAACGTTCCACAAGTTCAGATAAGTGAGATGATTTAACATCACTTCTACAACGTAACGTTATTGTCTTCTGTAAAGGTAAACAAGTGTTTGAATCGGGTTGTTAGCTGAGATGTGGTTGTAATGCGGCAGCTGTTTCCTGAACCTTCTCCCTCAGATCCGGTTCGGGTACGTCCTGCCCGGTACACTCCAGAAGACAGTGAGTGTCAACACAGAGAATTTGTCACTGCGTCTGACGAGTGAACATCACTTGTAATCTGACCTCGGTACTGGGTGTCTGATGTCGAAATTACGAATTCAAAAGCGAGAACAAAAAATGTACTTTTGTTTCTTGACGTGTTGCGTTTGAGTTTGTTTCTTATCTTCCAGTTGAAGACTTTGCGCTCCAGAGCCACGTGCAACTTCAACGTAGTGAGTTTCTGTTGAGACACTCAAGTTGCTGCGAGAATTATAAATATGAAGAACTCTACCGCATTGAAATGCTTTTTTTTTTTTCTAAAGTAAGTGTGATTATCATCCAAAGTCAAACAACCTGAGTATTTTTTACAACGTTGCAGTGGTGGCGATGCAGCAGCCGTCTGACCTCCCAGGAGAAATGTTTTGTGTCCACTGCCAAAAGGAGGTTGTCACAACCATTGGTTACAAGAATGGTTTACTCACCTGGATGATATGTTTCTCTCTGGGAATGGCAATGTGAGTAGAAACCCAAATACAGCCTAGTTAACCAGGTCATAACCCTCAAACGTCAGTTTAACAGGAAGTCAAAAAGTGGCCAAACTGTCCAAAAGTTTCAAACCAAAAGGCTTTAAATGGACTTCTGCGTTCTCCTGATGCTCCACACCAGGTGCTTGCCTTTCATTTGGATCCCTTTTGTTGTGAAAGCCTGCAAGGACGTGGAGCATTCTTGCCCCGAGTGTAAAAACGTGATCCACATCCATAAACGAAGGTGAAGTGACGGGGGGCGGGGGGGGGGCTGAACCCCGACGGACCAAATCATCTGTGGCAGCTGAACACGTCCAAAGCCATCGTGAACCCACTCCTCTTCTTTCTACCCTCATGTGATCGCTTGTGAAATGTGTTATAATTATAATCATAATAAATGCTAATTATAGGATTGTCATTATGTGATTTTCAATCCAGCCTTCAGCAGGTTCATGTTGACATTTGCTCCAATGAATAAATGAATGAAGGAACGAATGAATTCAATTTTCCATTCAATTTTTTTGAGCGATTCTTTCAAAAGAACAAATCTTTTGAAGCAGCCATACTGAATCACTGACTGAAAAGGTCTGCGTGTTTCCACCCAGCTGAGAGCGTCAGTGACTTGTGATTTGTTCATTCCTCCCTGCGAATGAAAACCCACGGTGAGGCTGCTTTCGGTCATTACGGCCCTTACTTGTGGACCAACCTGCCAGAGCACCTCAGGGCAGCAGGGACCGTAGATATTTGTAAAAGGAGGCTCAAGACACACCTTTTTAGTCTGACGGTAAACTGACCTCTTTTACTTTCTTCTTTTATTATTATATTATTTAGTCTTAATCTTCAGTTGTTTTCAAAGATTTTTATTTCATTTTATGGTATCTACATACTTTAACCTCATTATTTTAGTTCTGTATTTCGTGGATTTTTCTTAATCTTCCCAATTTTAGAATTCATTTATTTTTTTTAGTCTTTTAGTTTTTAGCTCCAGTGTTTCCTCGTGGGGGCCCTCCGCACTGGGGGTTGTGTTCGCTCTGCTGGCGGGGACGCAGTCTTGGGGGTCCCTTTGTGCCTTGTGGGGGGTTGGCTCCACTCCCTGGGTGGGGTCTACCCTGGTCTGTCCAGGCTCTGGGGTGGTCTCTGTGGCGCGGCTCTCCGTGGCTGTGGAGTATGATGCCTCTCAGAGTGTGTGTGTGTGTGTGTGTGTGTGTGTGTGTGTGTGTGTGGGCGGGTGGGGGGTTCTATGTGTGGGAGTGGGCGGGATGGGACAGGATGTTTTAATGTTTTAATGTCTGTTGTAAAGCTCTATGTGATGCATTTTCTATTGTATGAATAGTGCTTTAGAAACAAAGTTTGACTGATTGATTGATTGAAAAAGAAAGTGACTGCAGACAGCATCTGAACACAAAAAGACAACGTATTTAAATACAATCCAGGTCAAAACATGATCTAAAATACAGTACAGTACATGTCATAGCATTACATCAGTCAATCAATCCCTATGTCACACTAACACACACAAACATACACTAATGATCCCACTGCTGTTGACACTTTGCGTCGGGTGGTTTTTCGCCCTGCGTCGGGTCTTAAAACCGTTTCACATACACCTTGATTAACACTGACTACAAGGAAGTTGGCCTTGTTTTCCCGCTCACATTCCAGTGCAACACAGGAAATATTTGCCCGCAGTTAAAATCAACTTTCAGTTACAGTAAAGAAAACAGAAGGTGACAAATAGACTAAATTAGATAAGAGTCCATAGATGACAGGATGACAGGAGTCTGATGTGTTTTCTGGTTTGTCGGTGCAGTAAGTACTTTCTCCACTGTTTCTCCGTGTAAAAGTTGTCTCATGTTGTAACTTTAAATCCGGGAATCACTTCTGTTTCCTTTTGTTCTTATACAGCTGATGTGCTGACAGATTGTAATGCTACTTATGTTTGGTAGTTTTGTTCAAACGCCATCACATTCGTGACTGCTCGTGCCGTGAAGGTTTGAGGGGACAGTGCTGCTCCTTCTCGTCCCGTCCTCTGCCTTTCTTTGTCAACACCACAACCTTCTAGCACCCGTTCCTGGTATCAGGTTTAGTGAAAAGCCTGAGATTATTAACCCTGACAGGAATGATTTTTCTGTTTTAATATAAACTGAGACACTCATATTGAATTGATATTGAATTCAGGTTATCGGAAAGCAAAACTCTCTGCAGTTTTCCTCATTTCAGGAGAAACCAACCACGTTTTCACCAAACCCGCTGTCTGGAACGGGCCCCTGGTCCCAAGTCTACCTCTGCCATGTTTGTTGCGGTTCCTCTCGACTGCTGCCCCCCTTCTCTAGCGGGGTTCCCCAAGGGTCCATCCTGGGTCCAGTCCTCTTCCTCCTCTGCATGTTTAGGGGAAAGTCCTTTGCTTTTCTCCTAGTGGAGGTACCAAGGTCCCGCCTCACGACCAGAGGGGACAGAGCGTTCGCTGTGGTGGCCCCCAAGCTCTTGAAGGCCCCCCCCCATGCTCTTACGTTTGGATGGAACCTCTCCCTCATCTAGCAACTTTCAGCTTCTTGTGGGCGGGCCAATAGCTACTTCCGATGCTGGGGAGTTGGCAGCACTGCACCCACCTCTGAAACCACACATGTGCGAGGTAAGCGATGGAAGCAGGCAGTTACTTTTGTTGCAAGGGACGTTTAAGGTTTTCATTTTTTTTTTAAACTTACTCTGCTCCTACAGAATTCTGCAAGTTTGTGTTGCACATTTGACTTAACGTAATCTTCGTTTTCTTTATTCATAACCAAGCCTCTTTTTACCCTTTTATTTTGAAGCCCACTTCCACTGTAGCAAACATAAATAATTTCTTTCCATTTTTGCTGGTTTTAGATATCGTGTTTCGTTTTTTTTTTTTTTTTTTTTTTTGGTCTTTCAGTCCTTCCAGGCA
>CAAKHB010002545.1:33080-43940 GCA_901007665.1 Aeoliscus strigatus
GTTACTGACATGTGGTGGAAATTGCTGTGAGAAATGAAATCATGATTCAACACAAGCGCTTGTGTTTTTTGTAAATTATTCTGCAGAAGGAACAAGTCATCTCTGAGGTTTTATAGTTCCATGTGGTCGGGGCCTTCTAGTTCATACAATTGTCTTCCATTCCTTATTTCTTCTCCCCAACGGTGCAGCAAGAAATTTCCCCCGGTCTGAACCCACATCCTGTTCAACGTTCACTGAAAACATCAAATACAAAAAAAACAGAAGCAGCTGCCGGCCCCTTTTCGTTTCAGAGAAAACGAAAATGAAAACTACTTTTCATGTGTTCAGACGCTGAGTCGAATTGAAACACAAATGTACTTCCTGTTGTTTTAGCGACCTGAAGGTTGTTTTATGTCAACGATTCCGTCCTTAAAACCATCATGCAATTTCTGTCAATAACGTGACAGTTTAATCACACACGACACTGCGAAGCTGCCGTGAGGATGTGGACTGAAATCCACCTCAGTGAGTGGTGTTCTGTTGTGTCTCTGTTGTGTGTCTGTTGTGTCCTCGAACCCAGCTCATGGACCTGCCGTCCACATCTACACACAGCAACTTCAACACCGTGAGTTTCTTTCTTACTTCTGCACGATTGATCACCTCCTCTGCCAAGTGGTCGTTTCCTGTAGAGGACAGATATCATGAACACTGATTATCATGATAGTTTTCTGTAAAATGAAACAAAGGGGGGAATAAAGTGCACATTTGTTCCCTCGTTCCTCATTCTGTCCTTGAACATCTACTTTCGATCCAGTTCAACCTGGTCTCCAGTGTCCTCCACAACATCAGCAAGGTGAGTTTCCCTCTGCTTCTCATGCGTTATCGTCACTTCTAATTGTCGTAGATGTTGTGAAAACTGTGAGTCATGGAGCTGGGAGCTCTCAGTGCTGGGTGGATGAGGCAGCGTGGGTGTTTTTCCCCCCGTTTAGTGACCCAGGTGATGGCGGTGGAGCTGCGGCCAAATAATGTTCCGCAACAGATGTTTTGTCCCTTCTGCCAGTCCACTGTTGTCACCACTGTCACATACAAGTGTGGCTTATTCATCTTGGTCATGTGTCTCCTGATACTGGTTTTGTAAGTAGAAATCCATCCAAACACACACACACACACACACACACACACACACAGCTGTTATTGTTTGATATATCTAATCTAATGGAATTCATTCTTACACACTATTATATTCTGATGCTCCGGCAGGTTCTGGCCTTTATTTTGGATCCCGCTCTGTGTCAAGTCTTGGAAAGACGTGCAGCACAGGTGCCCCAATTGCAACAGGGTCATCCACACCTTTGAATGCAAGTTCACATGAAGAGACAAACTAAAACATCTGGACAGGAGTGGAGGACGGGACACGGCGGTTTGCAGTGGATGCAGAAGTCTCCTGCAGAAGAACGGCACAATGACACCATACTGTTTTAAAGTCACATCATTTTAGGGGGTTTACTTTGAAGGCTTGTAGGGGCAGTGGTGGGTTCAACGTTTAAAAACTGAAACAAATAATACTACTTGGTGGTTAGCGGCAGATTGTACTAACAATATTGGAATGGATTGGGGGTTTTCTTTGGAGTGAACTTATTTCTTTTCTTTCTTACGACTGCGACTCGATTTGTATGTAACAGGCAGTTTTGTTTGTTTGTTAGTTTAAGGGCTAGATATCAAAGTTTTCCACTTGGAATCTCTGTCCAGCAGCGTTCCACTTTTGTTTTTCTGAATAAACTAAAAAAAAACAACCTCTCCCAGTCTGTATGTCGAGTGCTCCTGCATTTAATTAGCTTAATCTCAATGAGAAATACTTTTTTTCTGAAAAGGGAAATGTGTGCCAACCAGGAAGTGAAATATGAATACATGTGCGATGCGAAGTGCTTTCGTCATGTTTCATTTTGTTTTATTGTTGAATAGTTAAAAAAACAGGAACGAATTGGGACAAATATATAGTTTATAAGAGCAAAGACTTAATTATCAAAAACACATTTTTTAGAACATCACCAATCGAACCGAAAGATGAATAGAATAGAAAGTCCAGAAACGCCTTTTTTTGGGGGGGGGAATAAAAACATAAAGCGTATACAACTGAACAACTAACACGAAACCTTTCATTTACAAAAAAAAACCCTGTGCTGAACAGGGGTGGGGGCTTGAGGTTGAAATGGCACAGTGCTCGAGGAGGACATCTAGTGGTCAATAAGACGAAGTGCAATCGTGACGTGGGTTGTTTGGGATTCAGTTCACCTTTCACGTTCAACAACACAAATAGCCAGAAACTTAAAAATAACATTCAATGATTCAACATTCAAGTGTTCAGCTGTAGATGTCATTTTTAAATGTTCAGTATCTGGTATCGATACTTTGCATATTTAGATCGATCCGCCCTCCACTAGAACATCCTGTACGTTGTTCCTGTCAGTTGTTTTCAAATATCAGTGGATGAAACACTGTCAACAGGTGACACACACACACGCCTCATCCAGGATAGAGGCAACTTTCAAACCTTTTAAATCAGTGTTTACACAAAAAACAACAAGTTATACAAGTTTCAAATAGGTAAAATATATGTTCAATAATGTAGATAAACATAAATAGTGAACAGTAAAAAAAAAAACGTTACATGAAAGCATCAAAGACTATATTGGAGACATCAGCTGTATAATATCAGAATCAGAGATGATGTATTTGAATTGCTTTTAAAAAGCTCCTTTTATGAGGTTGATGTACAGAACAGTGGAGCCTTTGTTTGGATTAAAATGTCATCACACCTGCTCGTTGTGCCAGTATTTTTTAGGGGACCGTGCCTCAGGAGTTCAGCCTTCAGCTCCGCTGCAACTCGACAAGCAAGATTTTGTTCACGACCCTCCGTCTCCCTCCGCTTCTCCTCTATCCAACCACCTTCGTTCTTTAATTCGGGCTCTTACTCACTTTTTGTCTCTTTCAGGCCGATACCACGATGAAGGGTTTGGAACCTCCCTCACCGCCGTACCCTGGTCCCCCTTTGAACATGAATACAGAATCAGATGTGTAGCTGCCTCCCCTGTCAGAGGTGGGAGTACCCGAGGAGAAGCCACGTTTAAAAGTGTATTTTGATTTGTCACAATCATACTTTGCTGTCTTCATTTCCGTCCTTCCCTGTCAACCTCACTGATAAATGTCATCTTATCTGACGTTTCAATCACTACCAAGGTAGAACGACATTTTCTTTTCAGCACTGAAGAGCTGTCACAGTTAAACATCGTGATTACCGAGTGTGTTAATAACTACCTCATGTAATATTGCGTCTATGACTGTGTCTGAATCACTGTCCGTGAACGACCACACGTAACGCGGTCACGGTTCTCCTTCGAGTCTCTCCACCTCAACCCGAGTGGCGTCAACGTCACTCCAAGAAAGACTTGGCCGAGTCATGCCATCCACACTGTGACGTAACTGTCCCTACTAGGACGGCCACGTGGCTAATCTGGGTTCGGACAGACCATCTGCCCTCCTCTCCTCTAATCCCGTCCTCACTCGGCGACACGTAGCTCCAGTGGACACCTTGCAGCTTCAGAGTGCCAGTTTCTTGAACGAGGGGTATGATGATGATGCTGATGCTGATGACGATGAAGCAGAGATGTACAGCCGTCTAATACAACACTGATTGTCAACTGTAATGTTCATTTATTTACCAGATGTCCAGTTCCGACAGCTGTGGGTGAGCAGAAGTTAACGTCCCCACCGCAGAGTCAGAGTGAAGCAGGGGGAACGGACATGACAGACAGACAGAACGAATAGGAAGAGGACAGCCGGTGGGAGAGGGAGGGAGGGAGGGAGGGAGAGAGGGAGGGAGAGACAGGGAGAGAGAGAGCGAGTGGAAACGAGAGAACACATCTGACTTAGTGGGTGTGGGAAGTATCACGGAATGCATCTTAAATGTGGATCGTTCTCGGAGCAGGTGCTTGTGTCGCTGCAGGAGCGGGGCACTGTCGGTCCGGTCAAGTGTCTTTAACAGAAGTCTGGGGGGGGCGTTTGCACAGAGCAGCTGAAGAGACTGTCAAACAACAACAACAACAACAACAAAAACCCAAAATGGAACACGTCTTGTGCCTGCAGCCTTGAGGATTTTATTGACGACAGCTCCAAAGAAGCTTCAGGTCATTGATGTAAATGATGAAGAATGTCAAGATGCTTCTTCAGTAGTCAGAACATTCTGGAATTCAAGAACCTGAGGTGAGTTTACGAGTGAACATAGATTCTGTGTGTGTGTGTGTGTGTGTGTGTTTGTCTATTTCTATGTGCTGAAACTCTCGACTTCTCAGAGCCTAGTATGTGATGTAGCCAGCCCACGCTGCTTCCCGTTTCCATGGCGACCATTGCCCAGTGCGAGGAGCAGTTCTATTCTGTGCTGTGAAAGCACGAGTGCGTTTTGTGCCAGAGACAGACACATTCATCACCGACGGATAACGGCTTTTTGATGGGAATAATGTGAATCACAAATATGCTGTGGTCAATAATAATCTTTATTACCCCCCCCCCCCAGCCCCCCTCTATTCATCCTTTGTGTTGTGTCACTCTTAGATGGCCGTCAACACGTTGATCATCTGCCTCCTGCTACTGACCGGCTATGGCTCATCCCACCCGTCTCCTCCTCCTCCCCGGGGATGCAGCGAGGATGTGGACCCTCCGTACCGAGTGCTGTGTGACCTGGAGTCCGTCTGGGGGGTCGTTCTGGAGGCAGTGGCCTGCAGCGGCGGCCTCACCTCTTTGGTCCTGTCTGCGCTCCTTATCGTGAAACTGCGCTCGATCTCCGACCCCGCTCGCCATTCTGGCCTGGGGCCTCTTCTCCTGCTCCTGGGCACGCTGCTCGGCATTTTCCCCACCTCTCTGGCTTTCCTAGTGGGGAAGAACCAGGCGCTCTGCGTGGTCCGCAGGGCCTTCTGGGGGCCCCTCTTCGCACTGTGCTTCTCCAGCTTGCTGGTCCAGGGCGTGCGGCTCAGGAGGCTGGTGGCCGGTCAGACGAGCCCAGCCGGCAGCTCCCTGGCGGCTCTCGGTCTGGCGCTGGCCCTGGTTCAGGGGATCATCTCTGCCGAATGGGTCCTTCTGACTGTCGTGCGGGAAGGTCACCCGGCCTGCGAATATCCACCTCTGGACTTTGCGCTGACGTGCAGCTACACACTGGGGCTGCTCCTCATAGCCATGGGGCTTTCTCTGGGGGTGGTGCTCTGCGGAGGAGAGCTGGGGGCAGAAGGAGCAGGCGACGGTGAGGAGGACGGAGAACGGGAGAGCGAGAAACGAAGATGGAAGTGTAACGCTGTCTGGCTCTTCTTGTCATGCCTGGCATCGGCTTTGCTGTGGGTGGCCTGGCTGGGCTTTTATCTCTATGGCAGCCAGGCGCTGAGAGCCAAAGGGAAAGGCGGCAGGTGGGGGGTGGGTGGGAGTAACGACTCGAAGGTGTTGGATGAGCCGGCGCTGGCTGTGGCCCTCGTCGTCCAGGGCTGGATTCTGCTGCTGTTCCACGCCATTCCTGAAGCGCACCTCTGTCTGTGGAAAACGCCTCGGTCAAACACGCAAGATTTCTTCGACGCCAGTCAGACGACGACGCCCCCGCACTTCGGCAATGAGCTGCCCGCACACTCCCACCGACCCCCCTTCCAAGAGAACCAAGCCTTTTCTCTGGAGGAGCACAGTGCAAGTACGTATGCGTCTGTAAACGTGTGTTTGTGTCTGTGTGTAGAACAGAAACCCTGAAACATACAGGTATGAACACCCGTTTTCCGGAACGTTGTATCGTATGCACGTTTGCGTAAGCACCCGACAGAAAAATGTCCTTTTCAGTTTCATTGTTTATCACATTTGAAGCCAAATACACGCGCACAGACGTGAACAAGGACAGCGAGAGTGATGAAAATAAGATCATCTGTGGGGTTAAAGGCATCTTCTACCCCACAGATGCCTGTTTGGATTGGAGTGAAATGAGGATTGTCCTTTCCTGAAACAGACATGTCTTTGCAATAACCTGAACATGGAAATACTGCGAAACGTTCTCAAGCAGAGGACACGACGCGCGCGTGTTCATAGAAGTGACATCCGTAACGTGTCTGTGTCGTTGGTCATCCGTCACAGCTCTCCGAAGCGGAACGTTTCACAGCAATCAAGGGAGCGCGCGGCCGGGCATCGCTTTCAGAGGCCACGTTTACCAACCGACGGAAATGGCTCTCGTCATGAACGGTGGTACGGTGAGTGTCCCGCGTAGCACCTGCTTGTATGACCCACAGCTCACCACTGACACCCGTGCACGTTCTTCTCTCATCCAGATGCCCACAGCCCCAGTGAACTACACCGGACGACGGCTATGGTGATCGACGGGATCCTGGGCGCCACGTCTGCTGTATTTTCTGCTGCCTTGGAAAGACAACTGACACCGAATGGGTTGACGAGAGCGTAACATGTGTGAGGTGTTTGTAATCTGTGCATGTGTACCAGTTTGAGCCCTTTGCTGCAGTCAGGGGGGGTCAAATAATGTTCCAGAGGGGTATGACACTGAAGCACAGAGAGTGAATTACCTGCTGTAACCATTAGCTGCTTTATAATACTTCTTTCAGTTTACAGATAAAAGCCTTTGGGATTTTCATGTACCTGCACTTATCTACAAAGTTTATTTTTGTCTCGTCTTCACGCAAATAACTGGACATGATCAGTGCTACAGTGGTGAGTTATGGTGAATAGATTTTAGTGTTTCAACTTCCAAAAGCCATTTAATACTGTGTATATGTTTATAGTATACAGAGTTTATTCCTGGAGGATGTGGTTTTTGCACTTTACCAGCACTGACTAGGTCTGGGCATTGTGATATTTGAGCTTTAATCTCTTTTCAAATGCATGATAAAAGTAAAAAGTGATGTATTTTGTGGAGTTCAATTTAACTGCAGTGTTTTGTAGAATTTTTATATCCAAAGGGGAAGAAACGGAGGCACCGGGTTGAAATTCTGACATTCATGTTTTACATCAGTTAAGAGGAAGTATTCGGTCCTCAGTCTGAATTCAACCGGAGCAGATTGAAACCCATGGACTGTTTTTATTATTGACATGGACAACGTTTCCCTCCCACTTCAGATCGATGTTGTTAAAATCCACCAGCAGAACTCCAGTGCAACATTGGCTCTTCCTACAAAACGGTGTGTGACTCACTAACAGCTGTGAACATGTTTCATTTCTACATTCTATCCAATAACTGTGTTTGCTTTGCGTGCCGATTTGTGCTCAAATATCGTAAAATGGCTGAAATTGATATCTATGAGGACATAAACATGACAAAGTAAACAGTCTGAACGTGGGGAAGCTCTGGTGCTTTTAGGATGATGCTTTGGTTTTCTGGCAGCGTGACATGAATGAGTCATGTGACAACTCAAATACATCAGTGCAAATTCTTCTTCAGACTCATGTCTTCTGTGATTAAAACCAGTTCAACTTGCACCAGTTTAGTGACAGAACATCACTATGGATTGATGTCCACAGCACATTGACAATTGTCTTCAGCGTTGGCAGCGGTCGATATTGGTGGATTTGTTGATTTATGAGTTAGTTTCAGTATTTCAGCAGGTCACACGCTATGAGCACCTTTGTAATCATGTCCTTTGGTAATAAACGCACCTTGTCTTGATGACGTCACTTAAGATCCTTATAACTGGAGCCATCGCTCATGATGAAACCAACAACATGAGCCAAACTGTATATGAGACATTTCTTTCCTTTCAATGATTTTTTGTTACCGACGCCAGAACCTGGGTAAATCTGTGCTGGCAGCAGACACATGCAGGGGTGCACTGTGGAACCAATAAAACCAGAGGACCATTTAATTCCGAGCTGCAATTAATGCAAACATGTTTTTAAAGATATAAAACGTATATATAATAATGTACCTCACACTTTAACGGGCACACCGCTCACACAAAACTGACGAAACAGCTAGCTTTCATTTGAATTCAAAGCTGCGCATGAGCAGAGCATATACTGTACGTACCTCTTGGATCTCTTTGGAATCCACAGTGGCGTTACAGCCCCATCTACTGGTGTTTCGAGTATTGACCCACACTGCACAAATTGTATACTGTAGATTATGTGTGTGTGTGTGTGTTTCACATGGCATTTCCAACCCACCACACTATGCACTCCCTGCTTGGTTGCCCCATGGTTCATATATGTCATTTAACCCTTCTGGATAGTGTAGTCTGTAGTAGTGTACTTGTAAATACTTATATATAAATAAACAGTTATGACTGCCAAGTACACATGTATTAAAGTAATGATTTGTGATGACATGAAATACAACTTCTTGAATCTGTAAGTGAAATTAATATTATGGTGTTCTGTTGACCTGCAACTAAAGACAAAAGTCAAGTCATTTATATTGACCATGTTAAAAAATAGAAGAGAAGTTTTTATTAACGTGCTATACAGATTCTTTGATGGTTATTTCTGTGTATTTTTGCTCAGACATGACTGGAGTGCCACCCCACATTTAGAGTGAAATCTTTTACTAGAATGTGGAGTGAATTTAAGTTCATTTTCATTTGTAAAATTTGTTTTCTTCGATTTCTTGGCTCGAGGGAGCTCTGAGAAATGGAGGCAAACAACATCAGCTTCATCATCAGAGCTACCTACGATGTACTCCCATCTCCAAAAAAAATATGGCATGGCGAGGACCCAACTTGTGCCCTCTACCCAGCTCTAGCAACTCTCAAACCCATCCTGTAAGAGCAGCCTCACAGAAGGTTGGTACACCTGGTGGACCCAACCAGGTCCTGAAGAGTTTGACAGAAATCATTGAGAGTAAGAGGAGTATCACCAACGCCTTGCCCCTGAGAGATAGCAAGTCCGTCGCGGCACCAACATTTATCCGGGAGGGACAGAAAAAGACCAACTCTCCTATCAAACCAGAAGCTAGACCACTGGCCATGGTTCGGGACTTGAGGATACTTGGCCAGCAACTAATCTTTCCACCTGAGATCTCAGCCACCACCTTTTGGGCAGACTTGGTATTCTGGTCGCCTTCACTAAAGTCGTTTTCCGTCAGAGCACAGTTCCATGGGAGAATTCAGTCGAAAAGGCCGCAAGAAACGCAAGAAACTTAACTACACAGAACTGGCAGCAGACACTCAACAATGGGAATGGAATTCAATGTGTATCCGGTTGAAATGGGATGCAGAGCTTTTGTGGCTTGTTCCACCATAGGCTGCTGAAAGATCTTGGTATCCATGGGCAGGCTCTGCTGCAGACAATGAGATCTGTCTCTGCATCACTGAAGAAAAGCAGCCAGTGGATGTGGATCAAGTGGAAGGACCCTTGCTGGGCTCACAGACCATCAAGATGATCTGCTCACTAGCCCCCTCCCCCAGGCTTGATCAGGCCCCCGCAGGCTTGCTTCAAGGGTACACCTGGATGACTCAAGGGTACACGTTGATGACTCAAGGGTACAGAGTACTATGCCCAGGCCAGATGGGGAGATGTTTATTCCAGGTGCCGGCGGCCCTCCTTTACTCTACTTCCCTTATTGTAATTTACACAACATCCTTCTCTCAGAACCCTCCATAAGCTCAATCCTCCAAATGGATTCACTCATCTGATTTACCCACATGCTTCAGGTATATGTCCGTTGATTAGGATTGTAACAACAGGTGGGTTCACTCAGCAGAGCGCCCACATCGGTGCTTCAGGCAAGTATTGATTGCAACATCAAGTCCTTTCAGGGAATCAAAGCAATCTCCCTTTGTCGGAGTTGCAACTTCCGTGTCACTATGAACATCAAGGCAAACCTTGTGTGAATACCATCCATTGGAACAACATCTTGTCCTGTGTTTCATGATTCTTTTCCTCAAATAAAATGATTTGCTTCGATTTGTTTCATTCTGTTCCAATGGACTTGTTTCTTTTGATATTTGGGCCCTGTCTGTATTTCCTTTTTTGATCTTCTTACTTTTTGGACTGTGACCCTGCTGGGACCCCATGTTTCCCCTTTAGTGGTTTGGTGAGTTTGTTGCTGGGAGCTCAACTTGGATGAACTCTATCTCCCGATTGCTCTCCTTCTTTGGGAGCGTCTCATCACCTTCTCCTGGAGGATCATCTGGTAGTGAAGATAGGGTGGACCACCATATGTCCTCACTGCTCTCTTCATCAACAAGCTTTTCATTGTCTCTATCAACAGCTTTCAGCTGCTTATACTGGGATTCTTCAGTGTCTACTGAGTTTGCATCTGGGAGCTCCACAGGGATGATCTGCCTCTCCCGATTGCTCTCCTTTCTTGGGAGGGTCTTATCACCTTCACCTGGTGGATCATCTGGTAGTGAAGATAGGGTGGACCACCAAATGTCCTCACTGCTCTCCTCATCGCCATTTTTTTTATTGTCTCTCTCATCAAGAGCTGTCGGCTGCTTCTCCTGGGACTCAACATCTTCTTCTCTGAGTTCAGTGTCTACTGAGTTTGCATCTGGGAGCTCAAATGGAATGATTTCTATCTCCCGATCGCTCTCCTTCTTCGGGAGCGTCTCACCACCTTCACCTGGTAGATCATCTGGTACTGAATACAGGGTGGAAGAGCAAATGTCCTCACTGCTCTCCTCATTGATGAGCTTTTCATGGTCTCTCTCATCAAGAGCTGGCAGCTGGTTCTCATGGGACTCAACGTCTTCCTCTTGGGGTTCCGTGTCTGTTGAGTTTGCATCTGGGAGCTCCCCAGGGATGATCTGCATCTCCTGATTGCTCTCCTTTCTTGGGAGGGTCTTATCACCTTCACCTGGTGGATCATCTGGTAGTGAAGATAGGGTGGACCACCAAATGTCCTCACTGCTCTCCTCA
>CAAKHB010002545.1:43960-60319 GCA_901007665.1 Aeoliscus strigatus
TTATACTGGGATTCTTCAGTGTCTACTGAGTTTGCATCTGGGAGCTCCCCAGGGATGATCTGCATCTCCTGATTGCTCTCCTTTCTTGGGAGGGTCTTATCACCTTCACCTGGTGGATCATCTGGTAGTGAAGATAGGGTGGACCACCAAATGTCCTCACTGCTCTCCTCATCGCCATTTTTTTTATTGTCTCTCTCATCAAGAGCTGTCGGCTGCTTCTCCTGGGACTCAACATCTTCTTCTCTGAGTTGAGCGTCTACTGAGTTTGAAAGTGGGAGCTCAACTGGAATGATCTCCATACCCTGGCGGCTCTCCTTCTTTGGGAGTATCCCATCACCGTCACCTGGTGGATCATCTGATAGTGAAGACAGGGCAGAAAAGCAAATGTCCTCACTGCTGTCTTCACTGCCAGGCTTTTCACTGTCTCTCTCATCAAGTGCTGTCAGCTGGTTCTTCTGGGACTCAACATCTTCCTCTTGGAGTTCATTGTCTGGTGAGTACTCATCGGAGAGCTCATATTGGACTATCTCTGTCTCCTGATTGCTCTGCTTGTTTAGAAGCATCTCATCACCTTCACCTGGTGGATCATCTGGTAGTGAAGATAGGGCAGAAAAGCAAATATCCTCACTGCTCTCCTCACTGCCAAGCTTTTCATGGTCTCTCTCATCAAGAGCTGTCCGCTGGTTCTCTTGGGACTCAACATCTACCTCTTGGGGTTCAATGTCTTGTGAGCACTCATTGGAGAGCTTATATTGGATTATCTCTGTCTCCTGATTGCTCTGCTTCTTCAGAAGCGTCTCATCACCTTCACCTTGTGGATCATCTGGTAGTGAAGATAGGGCAGAAGAGCAGTTGTCCTCACTGCTGTCCTTTTCGTTGTCTCTCTCATCAAGAGATGTGAGCTGCTTGTCCTGGGACTCAACAGCTTCCTCTTGGAGTTCAGTGTCAACTGATTTTGCCGCTGGGAGAACATTTTCCTGCTTCTCATTTTTCCGTAAACGTAGACGGCGGCGGAACCTTTTCCAGCGTGATTTTTTGGTTGCTGGCTGCTTCTCATCAGACTGAACAGCTTTCTGATGGATTACTGTGTCTCGTGCATTTGCAACTGGAGGATTATCATCTTCATTTTGGAAACAGCTCATCTCATTCTCTGCCTTATTTGCTCATCTCCCAGAAACGGCCGTTGTATACATTCCTTGATATAGTCATGCACACCTTTGTAATTCTCTGTCCTTTGAATCGTTTCGTACCTATTGTCTTTGATAATGAATGCACATTTGCTTGATGACATTCCTTAAGATCACCATGACAACTAGCCCTATCACCAATGAATACAACTAATAGCAAACGTGATGCAAACTGGATGAAAGACAAGTTTTATTATGTTGCATTATTTAAGGAAAAAACCCACATCCAGAGCTACTATGTGAATTTATATAGAATTTTACTTTATGAGAGAGTAAGTGAATGTAATGGTACTGCTACACTTGATAGAAATGTAACAATGCATGTGTCGGATGCTTGTGTTCACCTCATTTCCAACTCATTCGCCAAACTACCAGAGGTCACTGGTGAAGTGGTAAAACAAAATACATGAACATATGGCTCAGCACTATTTTTTTCCACCAAAATATAAAATGTAATACATTTAGCCGCTCTCATCTAAACACTATGTCCAGCAATTCAATTGTACTGTCAAACAACAACAAAAAAGTTGGGTACACATGGGTAGTAAAAAGTAACTTAGGTTTATTCATAAACTTATGGATTTGGCAAAGGAAGACGATGGAGAATCCAGGGGATGGCGTGGTCATGGAGCTGGGAGCGGACAATGGGGAATCCAGGGGATCAAGGAAAGGGTCAACGGGATGGAGAGAGATGCAGGTGGGGTTCGAGGGAGGCAGCGAGCAAGCAGGTTTCTGCTGAGCAAACAGTATGAGATGAGCTGGAGTATTTGAACTACACATAATGAATGATGAGACACAGGTGTGTATCTGGGATCAGCTGCTGCTGCTTGCACCTGGGAACCGCCCACTGGGGAGAAACTGAGAGACACATAGGGAAGGGAAGAGAGAGGGAAGACAAAACTTGAAACGAGACACAGGTGAAACGCATATGGACCGGGCAGGTAATCAAACGCGAGGGAAACCAAACACAGAGAGAGGAATAAACTGAATTGGGGGAAACACAGGTATACATGAGGTAACAGGGAACACGTGAGACACCACAATCCATGGGTCTGTACCACAGAGCACGATCAACAAGTCCTGGATAACTCGATTAATTCAGGGTTGAGTTACGGAGACCGTGGCCATCAGGATAATTGGTACCACGAAGCTGGCTATCAACTCGGTAACTCAACACCCGTGAACGCGCATGTAGAAGAGGTGGGTTCCGAGGCAGCAGACCAATCACAATCATGAAATAGGAGACAGAGCGCGTCTCCCTAGCTGCAGTGGTTAATGCTGGGAAAAGTAGGAGGTGGAGAAATCAGTCATTGTAGAAAAGACAAACACAGTGGAAGCTGCCAGAAGATGACAAAGCTGCTGGCAACGCAGACTGTAAATGCGTACATTGCTCATTAATGCCTCAATTAACTGACAACATCCGTGACACCCACGAAATCACATTTATCTTCTTTTCCCCAGATAAAGGATCAAACATAAAAACACTAAAGCGTCAGCTGTCAACATTAAAGTTGAAAGCTGATTCCACAGTTCAATCAAATCAATCTACCAAGTTGATCGTCTGAATAAAATCATCCTGATGGAGCTGTAAATACAACATACTGGATAATACAATACAAAGGAAATTCTTTCACACCATAACTCTCCTCAACACTTGTCTTACATGGATGAATGAGCAGGTCATTGTTTCTCAGTCGTGGTTTTGTTACTGCAGTTTTCAGTGCTTGAGGACTGAAGAGTCATTTATTACCTGCAACACCTCTGGACTGACATTTTTTACACTGTTTCCATCAGAGGTCTATGATCTAGAAGGTCAAAATGTGCCGGATTAGCTGGACGACAAGAAGGCACAAGTGGAGTTATCACTACGCCAGAGCGGGAGCTCAATTGTTTGTCTTACCCTTGAAATTTTATCTGTGACATGAAAAAAGCTGCAAAATTATTGCAGGACATCCACAACTTAGAAAACAAAGCACAGACATTATTCTGCCAATAATCTCTGAAAAGAATGCTTGCCTTGCCTTCTTCAGTTCATGGTTATAGGTGTGGAGACTGTTTGTAAATCTTATAATGAACCTGGAGTTTGTTTTTTCGCCACCTGTTCTGCCTGTCTGCAGACTCTTTTCTGGCGTTCGACCAGTGCGGTGATCCTTCAAGGTACCTTTTTCCATCCTGACAAAACCTTGGTCCTATATGGGGCAATGGAGTCAATAATAGTCATAAGTTTGGATTTGAAACTATTTAGAAGGTCATCAATTGAAGCTGAGGGCAGTATTGGTAACGGTGTAAAAGACTGAGTGACGACTGCACAGGTGTTATCGTTGATATAACGCTTTTGTTAAGAATGACAGATGGAGATGATCAGAAAGAACAACGTATGTCACCACAACCTCAGATATATATTAAGCACCCTGGTAATAACCAAATCTAATCTAATGCCCTCAGTTATGTGTTGAATTTGTTACATGCTGAGAAAGCCCAAAATTATCCAGAATGCGCAAAAGTTCAGTAGCACATCTGTCTTTGACATTATCTACATCAGGGGTGTCCAAACCAGTCCTCGAGAGATCACCTAAATCAGTCTCTGTAAAGTTCTGCAGAGACCTGACAACGAGCAGCTGATTTGAGTCAGGTGTGTAGGAGCAGGGTGACATGGGTAGCTCTCAAGGACTGGTTTGGGCACCCCTGCACTAGAATAACACAGTCAAAATCAATGCAAACAATGGACAATAACTTGGCAGACTCATCTGAAAACTTTACATTGTATTTTGGTTGTTTGTAGATGGTTACAAAGAGTGTTCCACAGGGAGATTTTGACTGAATAGCAGTATATTCCAAAAAGTCAAACTTCCCATAAGAAGCTTTCTTGCACTGAATGCGCCATTAGACAAAATGGCCACTCCATCTCCTTTCTTATGCGTTCTTACTTCACTCATGAAAGTGAAATTTGGAGGGGCAGACTCATTAAGAACTGCTGAACTGTTATCCTGTGTCAACCAAGTTTCAGTTAAAAACATACTATGAAGCTTGTACTTGGTGATAAATTCATTGATTAAACCAATGAAGCTTCCAACACGATGGGCCCCTTCCTTGGAGTGGTCAGACACAACATTTACCTTAAAACCTGGACCCAGAACACATCATATTCTCGTTAAGGAGGACTGGAGCTGCTTCAGATCTAGACATAGAGGTGGTGCCTGTCGGCAGTGAGAGGGATGTTGTAGCGGGCGAGGAGGAATTTGGGGGGACAGGATCTCAGATGGGCAGGGGGTAAGTTTGATGGCGGCACTGACAAGTCTGTTCATTTGGCCACTGAACTCCAGCATAGGGGAGGAGGGTGATGGGATACCCAATGAGCTAGAAGGAGTTTGGACAGTTGGAGACAGTGAGCTAGGTGGAATTTTGGTGGTAGGCTTCCTGTCAGTGAATTCCAGGAGTGGGGAGTCCAGACGAACGGTGGAGAGTGGGGGGCTGTGTTGGGACTGTGGCGATGGAGATTGACAGTCTCCTGATAGGGCTATGGCAGACTCTTCATGTTGAGTAGTCGGGGCTGGGGGACATCCGATTTGTAGGAGTGGAGATGACGACACTGGAGACATTGGAGAAGCCTCTCTCTGGGACTGCTGTCCTCCATGGTCCACACTGCTCTCATGCAGTGACAGTTTCTGTCCTCCATGATCAGTCCAGGCAGTATCAGGCAGTAACATTTTCTCTCCAGAGTGCCAACTTTTCTGTTGTTTTTGGATGTCTCGCTGCTTGTCCTTGAAAGACAGTGCAGACCAACCAGTGTCATCACTAAGCTCCTGGTTCTGTTAACCGTTTTTGTGGATAAGATGATGATTTTTACCTGAGATGCGTTTTGGCTTTGCTCCAAGCAAGTTTTTTTTAAAAGGATTCGAGATATTTGAATTGAGTGATCCATCTTAACATGCAACATGGTCTAAAAATAATATACAGTATGTATTACAGCGAAGCCAACGGAAAACATGTATTTTGTGTACTCTTACAGAGAATGTACAGTACAGGCCAAAAGTTTGGACACACCTTCTCATTCACTGCGTTTCCTTTATTTTCATGACCTTCATTTCTTAAAGTAATGACAGACACTCTCTTTACTTCGTTGATTGGTTCTTGCCATAATATGAATGAACAGTCGTCCAATCGGGCTGTCGGCTGTGGATCAACCTGACTTCTGCACAACACAACTGATGGTCCCGACCCCATTGATAAGGCAAGAAATTCCACTAATCCTGACGAGGCACCAGTGAAAACCATTCCAGGTGACGACCTCATGAAGCTCAAATAGAAAACACCAAGGGTTTGCACTGTTATCAACTCAAAAGCAAAGGGGGGCTACTCTGAGGAATCTAAAATAGAAGACATATTTAGAGTTATTTCACACTTTTTTGTTAAGTACATGATTCCATATGTGTTCATTCATAGTTTTGATGCCTTCAGTGAGAATCTACTAAGAAAATAAAGGAAACACATTGACTGAGAAGGTGTGTCCAAACTTTTGGCCTGTTCTGTAAATTTGGAGGCATTTTGTTGTACTTGTATTTTGTCTATTTTGCACACCTTTAACTTCTTCTCTGTCGATAGGTGTTAACGCTATGTTACCTGCAAAAACTTTTTCCTAAATGAAGGTGTTCATGCACAAAAAATTGCCAAATTCAATCAAGATGTTTAAGATAAAATGCTGGATAAGTAATTGTTTTGTGCGACGAAAAGTAAAAGTAAATATATGTATGTCAAGATGTCACCTATTTATTTGTTGTACCGCTGCACAATCTCTAGCTCCTGCTGTATGGTATGTATACCATGGTACATGTAGCACGGTATTTTCGACAGTACCGTGGTACTTGTAGCACGGTATTTTCGACAGTACGATGGTACTTGTACCACATTATTTTCAACTGTCCCATGGTACTTGTACAATGGTATTTTTAACAGTACTGTGGTACTTGTTCCCCGATATTTTTGACAGTAACATGGTACTTGTACCGCTGTATTTTTGACAGAGCCATGGTACTTGTACCACGGTATTTTTGATAGTAACATGGTACTTGTATCGCAGTATTTTTGACAGTACCATGGCCATTTTTGAAAGTACCATGGTACTTGTACCACGGTACTGTCACAAATACCATGCCATGGCACTACCATAGTATGTGTACATTGGAAAAAATTCTTATGGGACTCAGCATCTTCCTCTTGGAGTTCAGTGCCTGGTAAGTTTGCAGCTGGGAGCCCAACTGGGATGATCTCCATTTTCTGATTGCTCTCCTGCTGTGGGATCTCATCACCTTCACTTAGTAGTGATGATGGGGTTGAATAACAAATGTCCTCACTGCTGTCCTCATCACCAAGCTTTTCATTGTCTCGCTCATCAAGAGCTGTCAGCTGCTGTTCCTGGGACTCAACAAGTTCCTCTCCGACTTCAGTGTAGGGAAAGATTGCAGTTGAGAGGTCCATTGGGATGATCTTCATCTGACTGCTCTCCTTCCTCGGGAGCATCTCATCACCTTCACGTAGTAGATCATCTGGTAATGAAAATAGGGTGGACCAACAGCTCAACAACTCGCCGCCAACAGCTTCCTGTTGGAGTTCCGTTTCTGGTGAGTTTGCATCTGGGAGATTATTTTCCTTCTCATTCTTCCATAAGCCTAGATAGTGGAGAACCATTTCCCAGAGTGTTTTTTTGGTGTCTGGTTGCCTCTCGTCAGGCAGAACACCTTCCTGATGTAGTTCAGTGACTGGGGAGTTTGCATCTGGGAGAAAATTTTCCTGCTTCTCATTTTTCCATAACCCTAGATAGTGGAGAACCATCTCCCAGAGTGTTTTCTTTGATGCTGGTTGCTTCTCCTCAGAAAGAGCAGCTTCCTGATGGAGTACTGTGTCTGGAGAGTTTGTAACTGAGACATCATCTTCAATTTGGAAACAGCTCATGTCAATCTCTGCTTTTGCCATCTTCTTTGCTCATCTCCCAGAAACTGCTGTAGTGTACATTCCCTGATATAGGTTATGAGCACCTTTGTAATTGTCTGTCCTTTGAATCTTTAATTATCTATTGTCTTTGATAATGAATGAACCGTGGCTTGATGACATCACTTAAGATCATCAGTGGCAACTGGAGCTATCACCAGAGTATGCAACTAACGTCATCCAAACTGGATGAAAGACATTTGTTCTGCAAAATAAACCATCCTGATAACGTTGTGAATGTTGCTAACAGGAAGTAAGGGAAAGCACTTGTAGGCCAAAGAGGGCAGCTCTACATGAATTATGAATGTGTTAAGCGTAGGTAAACGGTATTTCAACTTTTAATTTCCGAATAAGTGCCCTGTTGTCTGTCCTGCTTATTACCATGTTTATGGTATAAACAATTTGCTTGTATGCAGCTGCAGGCAGCTAGCAAGCTAGCATGGTTCATATACGTCATTTAACCCCCCTGGATAAACATGTAGTCTGTAATAGTGTACGAGTAAACACTAATACAAACAGGTAGTAAGGACTGCCAAGCACACATGTAGTAATGTCATGGTTTGTGGTCACCATTTGTGGTGACCCAAACTTTGTATGCTTTTTACTGTTAACCATTGCTAGTAAAGGCATAATACACACATCCAGGGGCACATACTGATTTTACAGACAGTATCGCTGTTACAAAAGTCAAACATGTCATTTATAATGACCATGATAAAAACGAGAGGGGGAATTTTTGTTATTTTGTATTCTACAGATCTGCAGTTCTTTGACGCTTATTTCTGTGGTTGAAGTATTTACTAAGACACGATTGGAGTGCCACCAGTTTACATTTAGAGTGGAATCTTTGAACTCTTTGATGAATTTGTCGTCTTTATTTTTCTCAAATTAAATGGTTTTCTTCAATTGATTCATTTGCTTTGACCTTTTCAATTTGTGTTTGTTTTGATACTTGTTTTTCTTGGACATTCACTTGAATTTGTAAAATTTGCCTATAAATTTGAAGGAATACGGTGGGATGTTTCTCTTCATCGACAATCTGCTTGTTTTCCTTTTACTCTTTTCTGCGTTTTGAACTAGGATTCCCCTAGGGCCACATCTGCTTCCCCTTTGAGTTCGGTGTCTGGTGAATCTGCAGCTGGGTGCTCATCCGGGATGATCTCTATCTCCTTGATTTCCTTCTTTGGGAGCGTCTCATTACCACCTGCAGCGTCACCGGGTAGCTCATCTGATCGTGAAAACGGGGCGGACCACCAGTTGTCCTCACCGCTAACAGCTTCGTGTTGGAGTCCAGTGTCTGGTGAGTGTGCAGCCGGGAGATCTTTTTCCTGCTTCTTGGTTCTCATCAGCTTGACCTGGTAGAATGTTCTCATCACTGCCCTGTTCATTGTGTCATCAAGGGCTGTCAGCTCCTGGGACTCAACAGCTTCCTGGAGTTCAGTGTCGGGTGAGTTTGCATCTGGGAGAACTTTTTCCTTCTCGTTTTTCCATAAACCCAGATAGTGGAGAACCGTTTCCCAGAGTGATTGTTTGGTTGCTGGTGGTTTGTCCTCAGACAGAACACCTTCCTGATGGAGTCCAGTGTCTGGTGAGGTTGCATCTGGGAGTACATTTTCCTGCTTCTCATTTTTCCATAACCCTAGATAGTAGAGAACCATCTCCCAGAGTGATTTGTTGGCTACTGCTTGTTTCTCCTCAGACAGAGCAACTTCCTGATGGAGTCCAATGTCTGGAGGGTTTGTAACTGTGACATCATCAACATTCATTTGGAAACAGCTCATGTCAATCTCTGCTTTGCTCATCTCCCAGAAACGGCTGTAGTGTACATTCCTTGATATGAGTTATGAGCACCTTTGTAATTGTCTGTTCCTTTGACTCTTTAATTACCTATTGTCTTTGATACCAAATGCACTTTGGTTTGATGACGTCACTTAGATCATCGATGGCAACCGGCGCTATCCCCGGTGTATTTAACTGATATTTCTTTAATTGTTTCTTTAGGATCCCCATTAGCTTGTGCACTTGGCAAAAGCTACTCTTCCTGGGGTCAGACATTCAAAAATGATTACATCATCAATAGCATAGTTTACATCAGTAAGTAATAGGTAATGACAGATGACTTCTTTTAAAGTGCTGATAAATAATTTATGTGTTTTCTCATCCGTCCCATTTTCATTATGATGCTGTTGATTTTCTTAGTCCACATTAACCCAGAATCAAGAAGAATGTCAATCAACTTTGCCTCTTTTACCAGATGTCAGGCTTAGTTGAGGATTGCAGCCCAAATGTGCCTGGATCTGAACACCATTTTTGTTTTTGCAATGTTGAACACCATTTTATCCTTATTTCACTATTTTTGACCCATTCTGCTATGGCGTTGTGTAAAAGACTGTTTAACTCACTGCATGATTATGCGTCACTTGTACATCGTGGAATCATCAGCATACATTATTACACTAGATTAATCTAGTGCAGAAGGGAGGTCATTCGTGAATATTGAATAAAAAGGCCCAAGTGAACTTCCCTGTGGAACCCCACTCGGTAACACCTTCCTTTCACAAACGCTCCCATTCAAAAAAAAAATACAACTTTCTGTCTTTTTCCAGTCAAGTAGCTCTCCATCCAACATAGAGCCAAAGCCATAGCATTCAAATTTGTTCAGCAGCAGACAGTGATCGATCACATCGAACACACAGCTCCTACAAGCCTGCTTTCATCGATGCTCTTTGGCCAGTCGTCGGCCATTTGAGCACGTTCTTTACTTGTAGAGTGACCATCTCCATGCATGTTGGACGGTTGTTGTCAGATTGTTACTTGAAATATAGTTTTGAATTCGGGTGTGTACTATTTTTTTCCATTAATTAAAACTGGGAGGAGACTTATAGGACAACTGTTGGATCCCACAAAGGTGTATTTTTATATTTAGGTAAAGGGTAAATACACCTTTCTCTTAACATTTGTTGAAAATGTGATTTAATGGCTCAGATATGTATTTGGCTCTTATTTTGAGCACTTTACCACCCACGTCAAGGCAAGTGTAAAAGCACATTTTCGACATATTCCTTTGCAACGTGTTGGAATTCACTGCTTTTCCCTCATGATCTGATCTTTGATGCTGTTTTGTGACTTTGTGCCCTCGACTACACCCGTGGCGTTCCATGGCTTGTCTATCTTTTTTTTTTAAATAATCATTAAAGTAATTTGCAACATCTGCTGGCTTAGTAATAAATTTACCCCTGTCTTCTGTAAAGGAAGGATGCATGCTTCAATTCCTCCCCCTTATTTTATTCAACGTTCTCCACAATTTCTTTCCATCTTTTTTAGAATCACTGTTTTTTTTTTTGTTTTTTTTTGCATGTAGTATTCCCTCATTCTACGTTAATTGTACCATATTTATTTTACAGCAATGGTTTCTGTCACTTTGAGGACCTGGTCTGTCTCTCTCATGGGGCCATCTAACTCCTCGTGGTCTGTAGTCGTGTACTAGTAAATAACTAATTCAAGCAGGTCGTAATGACTACCAGGCATTCATGTAATGATGCAATGGTCTGTGGTGATGTAGTTATTTGTTATACTTTTTTACTTTGCTAGTACAAGGATAATACACACATCCAGAGCCACACAGTGAATTAACATTATCAATATCAGTGTTCAGAAGTGTAATTGAAGTTAATATCATGGTGGTCTGTTGCCCTAACAACAAACATACAAAAGTCAAATAAGTCATTTATAATGACCAGGATAAGTTGGACTCTCTTCAGGACACATCTGCTTCCTCTTGGAGTTCAGTGTCTGGTGAGTTTTCAGCTGGGAGCTCAACTGGGATGACCTCTATCTCCTGATTGACTTCCTTCTTCGGGAGCGTCTCGTCACCGTCACCTGGTAGATTATCTAGGAGTGAAAACAGGGCCGACCACCAACTGTCCTCACCGCTGACGGCGTCGTGTTGGAGTTCCGTGTCCGGTGCGTTTGCAGCTGGGAGATCTTTCTCCTGCTTCTCGGTTCTCATCAGCTTCACCTGATTGGGCGGGACAACAAATGTCCTCACTGCTGCTCTCATCGCCGCGCTGTTCATTGTCTCATCAAGGGCTGTCTGCTCCTGGGACTCAACAGCTTCCTCTTGGAGTTCAGTGTCCGGTGAGTTTGCAGCTGAGAGCTCCACTGGGGTGATCTCCGTCTTCTGATTGCCCTTCCTCGGGAGCATCTCACCACCTTCACTTAGAAGATCATCTGGTAGCGAAGGTGGGATGGACCAACAGCTCAGCAACTGACGGCCAACAGCTTCCCGGAGTTCAGTGTCGGGTGAGTTTGCATCTGGGAGAACTTTTTCCTTCTCGTTTTTCCATAAACCCAGATAGTGGAGAACCGTTTCCCAGAGTGATTGTTTGGTTGCTGGTGGTTTGTCCTCAGACAGAACACCTTCCTGATGGAGTCCAGTGTCTGGTGAGGTTGCATCTGGGAGTACATTTTCCTGCTTCTCATTTTTCCACAACCCTAGATAGTGGAGAACCATCTCCCAGAGTGATTTCTTGGATTCTGGTTGCTTCTCCTCAGATACAACAGCTTCCTTTTGGAGTACTGTGTCTGGAGAGTTTGTAACTGGGACATCATCTTCATCAATTCGGAAACAGCTCATCTTCTCTCTGCTTTCGCGATCTTCCTTGCTCATCTCCCAGAAACTGAGGTTGCGTACCCCCCTTGATATAGGTCAAGCGCGCCTTTGTAATCGTCTGTCCTTTGAAGCTTTAATCATCGATTGTCTTTGACAACAAATGCCCCTCGCCTTGGTGATGTCACGCAAGAGATCTATCATCGACGTGTGTAACAAAGAGCTAACGTGTATTTGTAGTACAGTGTAGTACACTGCATCAGCAAAGCGCAGTGTTAGAAAAAAAGTCATTAAACATGCAATACTATCATGGAAAGGATTTTCTGGACACCTTTGTTTTCAATTTCTTGTTCATTTGAATGATTGGTTCATTTGTTTGGACAAAAATAGCTAAAAGAGCTGCTATCTGTCCATTTGCCATGGTTTTCTTGGTAATAACCAGAATCACTTAATTTCTTTCATCAGTAGCTTCAAACATTTAGACATATCATGGTTTTTTTTCTGTCTTGAGTACATAACCATTTTTAAAAATGATTGCAACCATGTGTCTAGAGGTGGTCTAGTCCTTTTTTCCATGATGGTATTTAGAGGTTTGAACAAAATACACACACACAGTACAGACCTAGACAGACAATACACACTAAGGACATTTACGTTGGAATGATGAGAGATGACTGTTGCATAGTGGTAATCACGTCTGAACAACTTACAATGGGAAGTACATTTGTGTTACTGCAGTGACTGAAATGACAAACTTTCTAGTGAAGTGTTAGTAAGTTAGTTAACTGGAATGTAAGTTAGTTAAGTGAAATAAAAGTTTTAAATAATTTTACATGTATATATAATAAATTCACAGTTTATAAAGGCTGTCATACAGAGTAGAGCAGAAATTGTTAAAATCCATTGGAGGGAGGGAACTTCATTTATTAAACAGAAGTACAGCAATAAAGATATTTGTCACGTTACAAGATAAATAATGATACATTTAAAAAAAACAAAGTTGACTCTTTTCCAGTGTTAAAACGTGCTGTAAAAACCAGTATGTGGTTATAAGACAAAGTTCTTATAAAGTTCCCTGTATTGTTATAGTCAACAATAATAAAAGCTTGGAAATCACATTCATCATTCCCTCCGTCAGAATTCAAGCGTCGAGTTTAGCAGTTCTTTGACGGTTATTTCTGTGGTTGAAGACAACTGGAACACCTTCAGGAAACGGGTACAGTCCTCAGTCGGCGATCGCCTCTACATTTCACCTGTGACGGAAAAAAAAAACAACTATAATCCTCTTGCTCTCTATTTGTCATTGCAGGAGAGTGACATGGCGTCCATATTTGGTACCATCTTGGTTGACGGTTGGTTATCTTCACACAGATGTCAGTTACAGACAAGTCCACGTCCTTGTGCCGTGCCAACAGGTCTGAGTGTGCATGTCAGTGAAAAGTCACACCACTCCATCCATCCATCCATCCATCCATCACCCCGCCCGCCTACCCTTAACGTCCACTCCCAGGGCTATCCTCGTGTATTCATAGGCCACGTACGACACGCTGACAGCAGGGAGGAGTTTCAGCAGGTTGGGGGAAATTCCTCGATAAAGTCCGGCCACGCCCTCCTGCACCACAATGTTACGAATCAAGGCCGACATGGATAGCTTGGCGGTTCCCTTCACTGAAGCTGCGGAGAGGGAGAGAATGGATGAGCCCCACTGGCATCTGCTCTCTCCATGCACGTGCACCTACTCTCATACAAACACGACGTTCACGCGTGCAAACTGTTGGCGACAGAGGTGACAGGCGACGGGCTCAGAAACCTCGGGCGGATCCCGGGCTGTGTTTTGGATGGTGAAACCAACAGCAACACGGAACAGGAGAGAGACAGGTGGAAACAGACGCAGTGTCCATCTGTCCTAATTGATCATAAGCATGAATGGTGAGATAAGTGCTTTTTAAAAGTAATGTGGATCCCATTCGAATCACAAAAAGTCACCTACTGGCACACTTCGGCCAGAATCCTGCTAAAAAGGTAAAAAGGTGTGTCGTCTCCAGAAATGCGCGGTTCCACACAAAACCACAGAAAATGCTGTAGTACATATGCCAGGCCAGTAGGGTTAGGGTTACGCACGCGGGCGTACCGGTGCTCTGTTCTGACCTTGTGCCTGCATGCGGGTGCGGATCAGCGCCAGCGGGTAACTCGCCAGCTGTCCGCAGGTGCTGGAGACGGCGCCGCAGCCCACCAGCACCGTGATGTTTGGGTCGGCGACGTCGCGGTTCCGGTTCAGCCAGCTGAACTTCAGAGTCTGACGCGAGAGGAAAGTAAATGCAAAGCACAACGCTCTGCGTGGAGCGTCTGCGGTCATGTGCCTCGAACCTCGTAGACTGCCAGGTCGATGCCGGCGTATGGGACGATGCCCAGCACGTTGGGGAGATAGCCTTTGTAGAAGGCTGTCACGCCTTCCCGCTGGAGGATCTGCTTGGCGCAGTCCAACATCCCTGAGTACTGGCCCGTTTTTCTGAGCGTGAGCCGGGTCTTCAGCACCTGCCGGGGGAAAAAAAAAAAAAGGGTCATCGCAAAGGGTCGTCGTCGAGGGGGCGTGTCGGGCTGTGGCTGTGTTGACCTCCATCGGGTAGACGGCCGTCTGAGCCGTCGCTCCGGCCAAAGAGCCGGCGAGGAACCTCTCGTGAACCCGCAGCGTCTTTGCGTCCTTGTTGCCACACATCAGACGTTTGATCTAAGCAGAGGTGACACATCACACACCTCAACTGGAAGGTGACACGTCCAGAGCTGTGGAGCCGGGGGAGTGGATGGAGCGATTTGAACCCACCTGTTCATAAGCTGTGAACTTGATCGCCGTCTCTGGGGCAATTTTCAGGACATTGATTCCATTTCCTCTCCACAACGACCTCGGTCCTCCCTCTTTCACCATGAACTGAAAACCGCTCAGCACGTTTCCTTTGAAAGCCGAGGAACCGTGGACCTGCCACGGCAGGAGACATTTGGCACTTCTCAAACAGCGCGATGCGACTCGGGTCTCCCGATGTTCCGGAACCTGTACCTGCCGAAAGACTTTGATGCGGTCCAGGGGGGCGGTTCCAGTCCGGGATATGCCTCCGGCGATGGCCCCAGCCATCAGCTGCCGCCACACGTAGCCAGACTTCTTCTCCTCCTCGGTGAATTCATCCGGGACTGTCAGCTGTTCTCCTATGTCCACCATCTACTGGCACAGGGCAGGTCGGAAATGAGGAAAAATAAGGGAGCGGAAACAAGCCAGCTATCGTCTTGTCCTCGTGACGCCATGTCCACACGTACGAAAACAGTCCGTATTCCTCAGGTCCGTATCGAAAGAATTTGCATCCGCAAAAACGCCTCGACAGGCTGTAGTTCATACTCCAGGCCAATAGGTGGCGCTCACGCCGAGTGGACGCCAAACGCGTGCGTATCCGTGTGGACGAGTAAACAACACCAAAGCGGTGTTCACTTCGGCTCTCACCATTGAACGCTTCCAGTAGCGAGCCACTTCTTCCACGTTGGCGAGCGGCTTGAACAGGAAGTAGTCGCGCCACTCGTTCCAGTCGATGGTCATGGTTCCGTCCTTGTCGATACTGGGACACAGACACAGACACACACACACACACACACGCACACACAGGAGCAGGACATTGGAATTCGATGCTGTCTTATTAGATTGTGACATAGAGTGATGACAGACGTTTTCAAAATCCTGCCGGCGGCCTCCAGGCTGATGTCCACGCCCACGGCGCGCAGAGACTGCTGGATCTCTGCCGCGTCAATTTCACCTGCAAACATCCATCGGTCACACCAGGACCAAACCCCGTCTGTAAGGGTGACCCCCCCAACGGTACAACCCACCGTCATTGTTCCTGTCCAGGCTGCGGAACACGAGTTTCAGCTGTTTCTCGTGGGCACGAAGATACTCGGTGAACTCCTCAAAGTCCAACACGCCGTCGCGGTTGGTGTCCCCCTCCTCCACGATCTGAAGGCAGAGACGACAAACGGCCGGGCCTTACTTTGGTTTTCCAGGTGAGGTCCCTTCTCTGCCTGGAACATTCCAGGATGTACCAGTGAACGGTCGCACAATGTCAGAAATGTCTGTAAACGCTGCAGAAGACACCCGTCAGTGTTTTGGACGCGGATCTGTCTGGATGCATAGGTTACCATTCTCATCTTACAGTCCTGCTCCTTCTCCAAAAATAGCCTGTTGCCCTTTTACGTGCGCACGCGCGCACACACACACCACACACTGTCTCACACTGACCATTGTGTCTACACTGTAGAGATAGGTGGTATTAGTGAGTATAGGTTATCACCCACGTACACACCAATGTAACTGTCTCTGACCTTATCCAGCAAAGCTCTGGAAAGCCCTCGGCCCGCCAGCCCGCTCCGCAGCTCGGCGATGTCGATGCGTCCATCTTTGTTGATGTCCAGCTGGTCAAACAGCTCACCCCAGCGCCGCTGTCGCTCCTGGTCCGACCCCGGGGACCCGCTGTCCTGGCAGACCACCTGGGGGAGCCATGACCTTTGTGGGGCCATTAGCTGGAGGCGGTCATCAGACTAGGT